>JAAGEH010000137.1:6139526-6166629 GCA_011751065.1 Lasiurus cinereus
AGGGGGAAAGGCGAGGGGGAGAGGGGGGGAGGGAGAGTGGATGGGGGAGGGGAAGGGGGAGGGGAGGGGGAGGGAAGGGGCGGAGGGAGCGGGAGAAAGTGCAGGCGGTAACTCTTGGAGAAGGAGCAGGTCTGAAGGGAGGGAGTTACGCCTCAGGAGCAGAGAACCTCGCAGTGTTTTCTTAGCCAACGTTACCCGCTCAGACCAGAGCGCGGAGATTATGCGTTCCTGCCGGCTGATGCGGCTGACAGCGCGCCGCTGGCACAGAATCCCAGAAACTGCTGGCAGGAGCGTCCTTCCTCTTTAACCCCTTAGCTGCCAGCGCCGTCACCCTCCCCGCCTCTCCAAATCCGAGCCGCCGGGAAGGACCGTGTTCAAGGATTCCGGATCGTTCTCGCTAGCTGCGACTGAAATAAAACCACCTCCTTCTATGGGATGATTCGGTAGCGGTGCCCCAAGACAGGTTCGGGCCCCTTCCGAAAAATTCCCCTTCTCGGCCAGACACAGCTGCTTGGAATTCCTCTTTGACAAAAGGAATTCTCCTTGCAGCCTTCACTTTCAAATGCAAATCACCTCCGAGCCGGGGATGCCATTTGCTGCCCTATAAATCACTGGTCAGAGATTAGCTCTGAATTCCTGCTCGCACTGATATGATGCACATTGAGAAAAGCAGAGCCTGCCAGGGAGTCGATTTCTGTGGACACTCATGTTCTGGCACTTGTGGGGCAAGAGTGAGGTGCCATCATTTGAAGCCAAAGTTCAATTCGGGCTGGACGGTGTCAGATACAGAAGTAGGTACTAGAGATACGGCCTGTCCTGGCGGACCTCGGAATGACGTGCAGGGAATAAAATGCGCGAAGGGCCATGATAATATACACACTGAGCACTGAAAAATTGCAGCATGCGCCATTGTGGCATAAGAATAACTTACATGAAAGGCAACGGAGAAGAAGCAAATACGGGAAGAGCACTCTGCCCTCCCCCATTGGCCTAATAGCGGGACATACATTTGTACCTGAGAGTCCCCACCCCCTTAATCACGGGAGACAACTCTAGATCCTGCTCAGCCCAGACACATCACCAAGGAAACCACACAGCAAACAACACTGAGTGGCCAGATGATGATGATCTCTGAACGCATCATAATCTAGCCACTGTGTGTGTGTGTGTGTGTGTGTGTGTGTGTGTGTGTGTTTATTAGAGGCCCGGTGCATGAATTCGTGCACGGGTGGGGTCCGGCCAGCCTGGCCAGGGGGAGGGGACATGGGCGGTTGGCTGGCCTGCCTGCTGGTCGAACTCCTGGTCGAAGGGATAATTTGCATATTAGCCTTTTATTCTATAGGATAGACACTGAGTGGCCAGATTATTATGCGTTCAGAGATCGTCATAACCTGGCCACTCCGTGTATACTAACTAGATCTTCTCTTCCCATACAGGTTGCCCCCATATATTTGCCACCCTAGAAACTCAAAGTCCTTTGTGTTCATTTCGTTGCTTCTCTAAAAATGTATTGTTTTGTTAAGATGCTATATACAAGCCCAAGTTCTAACCATCCTTTTGAGTTACTCATTCGTACTTTTATCAAATTGTATCCCATTTGTATGCATAATACGCATGCTAACAAATGTCTGCTTGCACCCAAATAGCTTTATGGCCTGCGGCTCTGCCCTAGGGGGAGGAGGCAAGGTGAAAGGCGCCATACTTCACCGGAGCCGGGGAGGTGATAAGAAACCGTCTCACTGGTAGCCTCCCTCCAGATAGAGAGGCAGATGCGAACTGGCCTGGGGCAGCTCCTCCTAAGACTGCCCGTCCTCCCCTGCTCTGGAGGACCACAGCCTTCCACCAAGGCAGCTCCCCCGCTGCAGCCGAGGGAGTCTCTGGACAACATTAAGCACAGCAATGTCTTTATCAGAGGGGTGCCAGAGGAGAGAGAATCCAAAAACCTATTTGAAGTCATGACAGAAAACTCCCTGACTTGGCAAAGGGAATAGACATACAAGCCCAGGCAGCACAGAGTCCCAAACAAGCTGAACCCAAAGAGACCCACACCAAGACACATCGCAATGAAGATGCCAAAGTCAAGACAAAGAGAGGATCTGGAAAGCAGCGAGAGAAAAGCAGTGAGTTACTTAAAAGGCTGTTCTCGTTGGACTGTCAGCTGATTTCTCAACAGAAACTTTGCAGGTCAGAAGAAATGGGCACCAAATATTCAGGGATGGAAAGCAATAAGGACGTACAATCAAGATTACTCTACCCAGCAAGGCTATCATTTAGAGTCGAAGGTCAGATAAAGCGTTTCCCAGACAAGAAAAAGCTAAAGGAGTTCATCACCGTTGTGAGGATGAATCAGTGATCTTTTCTGTCAAAGAAAGGAGCTCGCGGCCATCTTAGGTCCTGCCATCTTGATCTGACCTTCAGACTCCCAGGGGGCCGCCATCTTGGGCTCCGCCTTACCCCTCCCCTTCCTCTGAATTAGCCAATCGTGCCAAAATGGAAACCCGAGTTCTGAGCCCTGACCAATCAAGTCAGAGTCAGAGTGAGGGGCAGGGCAGACCGCATCAGGGAATGAAACCTGAATGGACTTGCCATTCAGTGTGCTTTGCCCATGATTTTCAGCTGGCATGCACCCTGCTGCAGAAGTAAATTTGCCTTGCCAATCCAGTTTCGAGAGTTTGTCTCATTCCTGCGGCACTGTTGATAAGCATTTCTAACACCACCTCCTCCTACCATCACATTGGGGCTTAAGTTTCAATATATGCGGGGGGGGAGGGGAGGATACAGAACGATTCAGTATCTAGCAGATGTGTAAACAGCTTCTTAACCCACCTCCCTGCCTCTTCTCTGGTGGTTCAGAAGCTAAAGAATGCCAGAAAGAGCAATCACAGCCCCGACTAAGGACTTATAGGCATCAGAGTTAGTAACTAATGTAATATCTCAATACAACGGCCCTGCATGGCTAAGAAGAAAGACTAACAGGAGCTGAAGGCTTCTAGCAGATTAAAAAAAATCTTTATTGTTGAAAGTATTACATATGACCCCTTTTTTCCCATTCTAGCCCTCCCTCGCCCCCACCCCCCCCACCCAGGCCCTCACCACCCTACTGTCTGTGTCCAGGGGTGATGCATACATTGCATATATATCCTTTGGTTGATCTCTTCCCACCCACCCCCACCTTCCCTCTGAGATTCCTCAGTCTGTTCCATGCTTCCATGTCTCTGGATCTATTTTGTCCATCAGTTTATGTTGCTCATTAGATTCCACATATGAGTGAGATCATGTGATACTTGTCTTTCTCTGACTGGCTTATTCACTGAGCGGAATACTCTATAGGTCCACCCATGCTTTGCAAGTGGAAAGAGTTCTTCTGCTTTGACATATTCCCTGGTTCCTATCTTTGTTGGATTGGGATCTACATGTGAACTGTGTGATTTCCGTGCATCGGAACATTTAAGAGTCTCTGCAATGGATAAAGACTAACTTTCTGCCCTAGCTGGTTTGGCTCAGTGGATAGAACGTCAGCCTCCAGACTGAAGGGTCTCAGGTTCTATTCGAGTCAAGGGCATGCACCTCGGTTGCAGGCTCCTGGCCCTGGTAGGGGTGCATGCAAGAAGCAACCAATTGATGTCTCTCTCACACTGGTGTTTCTCTCCCTCTCTGTGTCTCTTCCTCTCCCTTCCACTCTCTCTAAAAACCAATGAAAAAATATCCTCAGGTGAGGATTTAAAAAAATCCCAAAAAACTTAACATTGACCCAGGGAAGCCACGTGACTCTCCAGCCTGATATCCCTATTTGGGATAGGTCAACTCAAACCCCATGCCTCCAGCCCTGGTGGTGGGGCTCAGTTGGTTGAATGTTGTCCCCATGCACTGAAAGGTCACCAGTTCAATTCCTGGTCAGGGCACATGCCTAGTTGTAGTCAAGGTGCATGCAGGAGGCAGTCAATAGATGTTTCTCACATTGATGTTTCCTTTCCCTCTCTCTCTCTCATCAATAAAAACATATTTAAAAAACAAAAGAACAAAAATTCTATGACTCAATGACCTGCACTGAGATCAGCCCAATAAGCTTCACTATCAAGAGGAAATGGTACCGTATTTTCCGGCGTATAAGACGACCCCCAACTTTTCCAGTTAAAATGTAGAGTTTGGGATACACTCGCCCTACAAGATGACACCCGGAGTATAAGACGACCCCCGACTTTTGAGAACATTTTCCTGGTTCAAAAGTCGCCTTATACGCCGGAAAATATGGTATATGAACAAAGCAGCTAGCTTGGTTCAAGCAGTTCCTCAATTTTACGTGGAAAAGCGACAGCTATCCATCCCTTTGGGGCAGTGGTTCTCAACCTTTTTAATGCTGCGACCCTTTAATACAGGTCCTCATGCTGTGGTGACCCCCAACCATAAAATTATTTTCGTTGCTGCTACTTCATAAGTGTCATTTTGCTACTGTTAATGAATCATAATGTGAATACCTGTATTTTCCGATGGCTTTAGGTGACCCCTGTGTTTTGGTGGTTCAACCCCTGCCGGGGTCGCGACCCACAGGTTGAGAACCGCTGCTTTGGGGGAATAATTTATCCCCAACTCCGTTGCCTGAAGCAAAGCCACTGGCTCCAGGGGACCCTTGATTCACAGAAGTTCCCCTAATGGCTGGGCCGGGTCACTGATGGTTCTCATGGAAACCCAATGGTGCCCATGGTGTGCCGCTGCTATTCAGAACCAACTATGCAGAACCCCAAAGGAACACGACTCCCCTCAGAGGCAGAGCCCAATGCCCTTCTCAGATCTCTGACCAATGTGCCCACTGATGGACCTTGTTGTTTTTTTGACTGACTTCCTGGCCATTGCCACGGCCGAGATCCTTATTTCTGCCACTTGGAAAACTAGAGACACCCTGTTGGGGGCCATGTGCTATGGAAACCAATCACGACTTCTGGTCAAACTGCCTGGGTTCCTCGTGGAAATGCTCACGGAAAGGCCAGTTCTCTGAGGACAGCATCTGGAAAGAAAGCTGCCAATCCAGCCGGCACTGCCCAGATGATCAGCATCGCTGCTGAGACCGGAGACGCACCATGCCCACCCTTACACACTGGGCACCAAATAAAGAACCTCACGTCTCTGAGCCAGAGGCTTCCGCGGCGTGCCAGGCTCGTGACTCCGGCCAGACACTGCCCGTTTGTCTCCCGGCGGGGGGGTTTGCGTTACAAGGGGCACCGACCCCGCCTGTTCTGGGGAGATGGACCACAGTGGACCTTGGCGCCCCGGTAGGCCTGCCCCTGGGGCCTCGGTGCTGTTGACACTTTTTCAGGGGACCGTCCCGCTGTTCCAGTCCGATCAGCTGAGTCCAAACAAATCGCTTCGGTACTTGAAGCTAATCTCTGTCACGTGACCAGCTTCCCAGCCCATGTGCAGGCCGACAAGAATGCCTCTTTTGTGGCCAAAGCCACACACAATGGTCTGATTGTCAGGGCGGTCGCTGGCTCTTCCGTTCACCTCCCATCCGCAGGCATCCGGCACTGTATCGACTGGAAACGACTTCTGACTCTATTTCCCTCACCTCCTCCTGGTCCACACAACGTAATAAGGCAGTTTGGTCACTAAACGCAGTTATCTCCCCCGCAAAAGAATCCTCCCTTCTCAGCTACCTCCTGGGGAAGGATCCAGACAAAAGAGATGGGGTTACTGCAGACCTCTTTTGAAAACGCAGGACGCCATCCTGACCATTTCTAGGCATGATGCTTCTTTCTTCCTCTAATGGCAACTCCAAGACAATGGCCGGCACCCTGGGGGAGGTGGGGGGCAGTTTAGTCCAAAAAGGGCCCAGAGGATTGAAACTTAACTCTGGTTCAGCCATCTGGATTCTCTGGTTGGACTGCCATGGTCTGTAACGGTCCCGAGTTTCTTTTCTTTTTAAAAAATCTATATGAGATGACAGATGTGAACTTACTATGTTAATCACTTCCCAATATATATATGTCAAATCATTGCGCTATACACCTTAAACTTACACAGTGCTGTGTGTCAGCTCTATCTCAATAAAATGGCAATGAAGAGGAATTGATGAAATATGAAAGGTGTCTATTTAGTTTGCTCCCATTCTAGTATCTACAACCAAGTTCATTTTCTGGGCATAATTCTCAGGCCTGCCTTCTTCTTTGCTCCCTTACTATTCCCATGCCTTTCATCTCTGACTGTCAGCTAACGGGTTGTCCTCTGAAACAATAGAGGGATGATTACCATAATCTGATCTATGTCTCGCGCTGGGTCCATTGTTCATCTTAATGTTTGATAAAGCACTGAATAAGAAATGTACCTCTTGGGTCCAGAAGCAGCTGGATT
Organism: Lasiurus cinereus; assembly: GCA_011751065.1. Classification (NCBI taxonomy): domain Eukaryota; kingdom Metazoa; phylum Chordata; class Mammalia; order Chiroptera; family Vespertilionidae; genus Lasiurus; species Lasiurus cinereus. The sequence continues at coordinate 6,145,869 of JAAGEH010000137.1, forward strand.
TTGCAACCCTGGAAGGCTTTTGCGGCTTTAAATATGATTCTGTTTCCTTCCACCTCTGCCTGCAAACTGGCTGCTTCTTGCTGGAGCTCATGTTTTTCTTATAATACAGTACCTTGCTACAGCAGCAAGGAGAAGCCATCACACACTCATTTTCTGGCTTTTGCCCTATGCTGGGGGCTTGGTAGAGAGGCGGCCTGCCTTCCAAGTTAACATACCGTATTTTCCGGCGTAGAAGACGACCCCCAACTTTTCCAGTTAAAATAGAGAGTTTGGGATCTACCCGCCCTATAAAACGACACCCGGCGTATAAGACGACCCCTGACTTTTGAGGAGATTTTCCTGGGTTAAAAAGTCATCCTATCCGCCGGAAAATACGGTAGGTAACATTTGTACCAGCTGTTTTGGAGTCCCCAGATTTCTAGCTTGCACTATTTATTTCTTCATCACATGCTGCCTAGGCATTGAGCAAATGTTTACAAAGTCAGGTTTTTGTTATAGCAGTACTCTGCTTTCACGGTGCCACTTCCTGTGTTAGTTAAGGAAGGCCTAGATGCTAAAGTGAACAGGCATCCTACAATTTACCAGCTTAAAACACAACCTTCATTTCTATCATGTCACATTCTGAACTGAGGGCTCTATGTCTCTGCACAGATCTGCCATCTTTGATAGATTTTCTTTCCTTTAGCATGTTTTCATTGCTTTCAGAGAGGAAGGAAAGACAGAGAAAGAGAGAGAGAGAAACATCAATGATGAGAGAGAATCATGGATCAGCTGCCTCCTGCATGCCCCACACTGGAGATTGAGCCCGAAACCCGGCTCTGTGCCCTGACAGGGAATCAAACCATGACCTCCTCATTCCTAGGTCTATGCTCAACCCCTGAGCCACGCTGGGTGGGCTGATAGGAGATTTTCAAGGTCACTGTAGTCATATCCATTCCCACCAGTGGGACAGGAGAAGGAGGGATCATCCCGCGTCAGGAAAGGTCTCTGAAGCAATAGATGGTACTCATTATTTTGCTCCAATTCCAACGATCAGAGCGCAGTCATACGGTCACATGTAGTTGTGAGGGAAATTAGCTGGGTACCAGCTGTTTGGGAGTCCCCAGATTTCCAGTATTTAGTATTGGTTCAACATGCTTTCGAGTCCACTTGTTTCCGACTCAAGTGCAGCTGTTCTGACCTCGGTGCCCATGACAACGGGGAAGGCTGCGTGGCGGTCAGAGTGGAGTCAGCCCTGCCAGGATGCCACGGTCCGTCCTGCATCTGCTGCGCGAGATAAGCTCGGCGGTCCAGCTGCTGAGCAGGGCCGGGAGGCAGCAGCTGTGATGGGGCGCTTCCACGGTCAATCCTGACGTCCGTCCGTGGGGCTGTGGGGAGCTCTGGTCCGGGCCAGGCGGCTCGGTGCGCACCTAAAACTCTCCGGAGACCCTGCAGACGCTGCCCCTCTGGAGGAAGGCCCTGGAGCGGCTCAGCTCCCCCAACACTGGTGTCTTGGTTTCCTAGCAACACATCCAGCAGAGGGACGTTTACTCTGGCGCTGGCAGCTGGAAGTCGGCTCCAGGTTGGCCACATCTTTCCAGAATGCTTCCGTGTATAAAAGGGCACATCTCACATTAAACTTGAACTTGCTTCCTTCCTCTCCCCTCGCCTGAAACAACAGTGTGAGGGCGCTGGCATTTGTTGGGAGTATGTCACTTGTTTTTATTTGGCTTCTTAAGAGAGATTGTCCTGTATACTATTGGCTTGTGAAACTATTCTAATGCCCACAGTGAACCTGTGCTAAATAAATTGCTGGCAAATGCCAGGCCGGCGTGGCTCAGTGGTGGAGCGTGGACCTATGAACCAGGAGGTCAGGGTTCGATTCCCGGTCAGGGCACAGTCCCGGGTTGCAGGCTTGATCCCCACTGTGGGGCGTGCAGGAGGCAGCCGGTCATTTCTATCTCTCCCTCTCGCTTCCTTTCTGAAATCAATAAAAAACATTTTTTTTAAAATAAGTTGCTGGCAAAGATAGACTCCGTCTCTGAGTATAACTTTGGGTACCTCCCCAAACAAAACACTGTTATCTCCGTTACAATAATGGGGAGAATAGATTTTGGTGAAAAGCCAGCAATTTCCACCACAGAATATAATTCCCAACAGATTGAAACTGACATTTTAAAATAAAATGTACACCACTTTTTCGAATGCATCCAATGGACTCTGAATTCTTTAGTGTTTTAATATCCACCATTGTCTTTTTGAAAATAAACTTGAACAGGTTCGGTAACAGCTAGATTTAGTACATGGTTTCTGACGCCTAGATGCCACCATTCCATTTTACTCTCCCTGCAAAGTGTCATACTAATGTAATCCGCTCTAGGTTTAAAAAACCTTTTATTAATCATCCTATCACACTTTGCAGAAACAAAAATACATGCATATATATATATATGTATATGTATATATATATATATGTATATGTGTATATATATATATAAATCTGGAAAAATTATATATATGCACACCAATATACAAATATTTCAATGTTTCTGTGACCAAAAGACTCTAGGTATTAAATAAGTGTCCCAGATGAAATTATCCTTATAGTAAGTAGTGCCAACCGATCAAAACAACACAATTTATTATAGATTTTCAAATTAAACCTTTATTTAATATACATCACTTATTAAGTTGGATGGGCCTTTTCTTAAGAGTCTATGTAGCCACGGTTGGCTAGTACTTATGCCAAAAAATGAGAGCAGTTCAATAGCAATTACATTCCTAATTTTAATTTTTTAAAAAAATATATTTTATGGACTTTTTACAGAGAGGAAGAGAGAGGGATAGAAAGTCAGAAACACTGATGAGAGAGAGGCATCAATCAGCCGCCTCCTGCACGCCCCCTATTGGGGATGTGCCCACAACCAAGGTACATGCCCTTGACAGGAATCGAACCTGGGATCTTTCACTCTGCAGGCTGACGCCCTATCCACTGAGCCAAACCGGTCTCAGTCTCATTTTAGTTTTGATGGATGCAGACATTGAGAACATGTACTAACATGTAGAGAATGGAAGAGTTTTGTTATAATAACACTCGTCGATTATTGGAACGCCTTGTCTGGCGGAGCACAGGGAAGAGGGGACTGTGCTCAGGGAACATTCGGGGGAGAAGTTCCTCCTGTTAGAACCCTGGGCCCAGAGGCAGGCCATCATGTCGCCCAACTACAGGAGGCACCAGGCCGCTCCTCCGAGAGCGAATAGCTGACAAGGTCAGGCTTCACTGTGAATAATGAAAAAGAAAAGAAACAAAGACTTGAAGATGTGAACGCGTTCTCGGGGGAAGGTGGACACAGTCTCCTTGGAGAGTTTGGAGAAGGGCAGTTGACAATCAAAGCCAATCACTGTGACTCCGGCAGCTGGCGGCGGGGCCACGATCGATGGACCAGATGCGCCAGGGTTCATGGCCCAGGAGCAAGCCCAGTCACGGAGGGGAGGGAGCTGAATTCTCGGTCCTGTGAGACATGCAGGTCCCTAGTGTGCCATGTGTGACGCATTCCTTTGCCTCTAACCCAGGAGTCTCCCATCTTCGGCCAGAATCTGTGAATCTTGTTTGGCCAAACCTCAGACCCTTCACAGTTCTCGACATCTGTGTCACGTGATACTACATACCGGATTTTCTGGCGTAGAAGACGACCCACAACTTTTCCAGTTAAAAGAGTTTGGGATCTACTCGCCCTATAAGATAACACCCGGAGTACAAGATGACCCCTGACTTTCGAGAAGATTTTCCTGGGTTAAAAAGTCATCTTAGCCGAAACCAGTTTGGCTCAGTGGATAGAGCGTCGGCCTGGGGACTGAAAGGTCCCAGGTTCGATTCCAATCAAGGGCATGTATCTTGGTTGTGGGCACATCTCCAGTAGGGGGCGTGCAGGAGGTGGCTGATCGATGTCTCTCTCTCATTGATGTTTCTGGCTCTCTATCCCTCTTCTTTCCTCTCTGTAAAAAATTAATAAAATATATATTTCTAAAAAAAGTCATCTTATACGCCGGAAAAAAAGGTGCGTACATAATCTCCACGCATATATATCTGTTCTGGAATCTCTCCAATAAGCATTTATTCTTCATGACATTTTAAACGTGTGAATGGCCCTGTACACTTCTGGACAATAACACACCCTTGGTCGGTTTCCTTCCCTTCTTGCCACAGGAACCCAGTCCCCCGCTTTCTAGATTCGCCTCCCCAATAAACAACCGGTAGTCAGATTCCTAACTCCAGGTCTTCTTAGACAACACAACCTAAGACAATATATACAGTAGGTGTTTGTTCAATCACCCCCACACTCCAGTCTGAAAGAGAGATGAATGCCCGTTTCTATTAGATTTAGTGGGCTGCGGCGGGGGGCGGGAGGAGTGGGGAGGGGAAGTGGGGGAAGCCTTTTATGTGCTTCCTGCCTGCTGGGAAAGGGCCGCTCCTCATAAGCCTCATCAGGGCAGCTCTTACCTCCTACCACCTTCGCCTACCCTTTTCCTTTCTTTCCCTTGATTTAATTCCCAAATAACATATCCATTTAATGACTACGAAGTGGTTTACACCCCACGGATAATGGAGCGCAGTGATGGAGGTGGGATGCGGCACATTTTCCTGAACAATGAATTACAGTAATGAACATTCATCAGCTGCTGAATAGGAAACACCAAAACCTGTTTCGTTTAGAAAAGCATTCCAGTAATAAGTGCAAATAAATACAAGGCCGAGTCCAATGAAAATGCAAAATAGCAGCTAGACAAATCCCTCTGAAGAAAGGAGAAACCAGAGGGGTCTTAAAGACAGAGAGCACGCAATTTGATTTGAAATGTTTTTCTTGCGTATGCATAATAAAACCTGCTATTCATATTCACGTATTCTGCAGAAGGTAATGAGCAGAGCAAATCACATTTGAAATAAGGATGCTTCTGAAAGGCAGTCGGACCTTTTTAAAAATACCAATTCAAATGAAAACCAACTACTCTTTGGGGATGACCTTTTAAATTATAAAGATCTTTTCCTTCCTACCTGGAAAGTCCTCTCCCCCCCTCCCGCCCAACCTCTGTCCATTCCAAACCCCTCTAGCACTCAACAAACGAACTTAAGTGGCCCTGTCCTCCAGAGTCATCTCGCAGCATTTACTATCTTTACTACTCGTTTTGGCGCTTGATACTAATGGCTGCCATTTAGTGAGCATTTATTATGTGCCGCGTCCTGAACTAAATCTTCCGGTGCCAATTCTCTCACTAAACACAACGATTCTTAAGCTGCTCTCACGATGGCTATGTACATGGGAGAAAATGAAGGGACTGCGTATCTTCTTCGAGATCACAAAGTGAGTTGCAGAGGTAGGATTCCACCTGTTTTTGCTGGTTGGTTTTTCATTTTGGGACCTCCTGTAGGCATATACCGCTTAATGACAGGGGTGCATTCTGAGAAACGTGTTGTTCTGTGATGCTGTCACTGCGCAAACATCACAGGTTGTGTGTACACAAACCCAGGCAGTAGAGCCCACGCCACACTCGGGCTAAGAGGAAATGAACGCGGTGGTGTCCAGTTAGGGACCAAACTTTGAGAAACTGCAGTACCTAACGGTACTCCCCTTCCATTGGTAGGAACCGCAGCTTTCTAAACATGAAATAAATACATTGGTTTTTCTCATTCATATGTATTCTTTCTTCAAAAGGCAAGTCAGCTGTTAGCACACCCACTGCTGGTGGGAATGCAGACTGGTGCAGCCACTGTGGAGAACAGTGTGGAGTTTCCTCAAGAAAACTAAAAATGGAGCTCCCATTTGACCCAGCGATCCCACTCTTAGGAATATAGCCTAAGAAACTAGAAACACCCATCAGAAAGGATATATGCACCCCTATGTCCATAGCAGCACAATTCACCATAGCTAAGATCCAGAAACAGCCTAGGTGCCCGTCAGCAGATGAGTGGATCAGAAAACTATGGTACATCTACACAATGGAATTCTATGCTGCCATCAAAAAGAAGGAATTCTTACCATTTGCAGCAACCTGGATGGAACTGGAGAGCCTCATGCTAAATGAAATAAGCCAGTCAATGAAGGAGAAGCACCACACGATCTCCCGCATTTGTGGGTAATAAAGAACATTATAAACTGATGAACAAAAGGATAGACACAGAGGCAGTAAAGCATCCAACAGACTGTCAAACTACAGCGGGAAGGTGAGGGAGAGGTGGGGGATATAAGAGATCAGCCGAAGGACTTGTATGCATGCATATAAGCATAACCAATGGACGCAAGACACTGGGGGGTTGGGGTATGTCTGGGAGGGGGAGTAATGGGGAGATATGTATATATGTAACACAATAAAAAAAACACAAAAAAAACCCTGTTAGCACACCAATACCTATTAAGTTGTTTGGATTCAACTACTTAATAGATGTAACTCGTAGGTATTGATTTTGGCCTTCAAGCTCCATGAAAACATTACTGAGATGTTAGGGGATCTATGAACTCTGGGAACCAAGAAGATTTGGGGAGTCCAGGCATTTCTCGGCCTCCAGCTAGTGTTGCTAACTGAGGCAAGATGGACAAATGGGGAAGGCGGTTGGGTGAGGGTATGTTGGTCTACAACCAACTCCTTTCAGCGATTCTGGGCCATCCTGTCTCCGACCCAGCGAGACAGCGGAGAACGCGATGTGAGGTGACAGATCTGTTACTGAGCTTGGTTATGGCAATTATTTCACAATGTATACATGTATCAAAGCGGGTCATACACCTTACATATATGTGAGTTTTCTTTGTCAAGTTCGCCTCAATAAATACGGCAAACAGTTTTCCTGTGTAATATCAACAGAACCCTCCTTTGGAATTAAAAATTTATTTTATTAAAAATTAATTGCTGGCCCTGGCTGGAGAGCTCAGTTGATTAGAGCATCATCCTGATACACCAAGATTGTGGGTTCAATTCCCATTCAGGGCACAGGCAAGAAGCAACCAAGAATGCATAAAAAGGTGGAATAACAAATCAATGTTTCTCTCTCTCTCTCTCTCTCTCTCTCAACCAATAAATAAATAAAACAAAAATTTTAAAATCAAATTGCTTTTGAAATTATTTCTTGAATATTGAACGTCCTTGGAAACAGCACTATGTTAAGACTGGATCGTGGTATATAGCTCAGGTTCATGTGGGTTATATATGCAACCATTATTTCCTTTCTGTTTAAAATACCTGTGGATAACACCTTTTGTGGTTGTTGTTAATCTTTACCTGGGGGTATTTTCCATTGATTCTTAGGGAGAGTGGAAGAGACAGGGAAAGACAGAGAGAAACATCGATGTGAGAGAAACACATCAATTGGTTGCTTCTTGCACAAGCCCTGACCAGGGCTCGGACAAGGGAGGAGCCTGCAAACAAGATATGTGTCCTTGACCAGAATCGAACTCAGGACCCTTTGGTCAGCAGGCCGAACACTCTATCCACTGAGCCACACCGGCTAGGCTGTGGATAACACTTTAATAGCAATAAGCACACCACTGCCCAGCACTTTGTGGAGATACATCCCACTCAAAAGAACCAGGCTCTTGGAGAAGGGCATGATTCTAATTCTAGGCTGGAGTAGGGAGAGCAAACGAGGGTTTAGGATAGTTTGTGCCAGAAAATCTGGGTGTACTCAAAAATTGATGGGTCATGTAAAGAAATACAGAAGCCAGCTGGAGAGGGCTCCCATTTGCAGTATCAGAATGAATAATAATTGGAATAAATTATAACACATTGAGTAAAAAGAAATTCAAAACAACACCAGTTTTTAAAAAATTAAGGAGGGGTGGAGGAGCAGGCAACATTATTTACAGAAGAATGCTAACTCATAGATGCAAAGTTGTTAGAATTAGCAAAGCAACGTTTGCAATTACCATTGTAATAACTGATTCAGGCAAAAAATCGTCAATAGATATAAAATCATTGAGTGAAAGATTGTTAGGGAAGAATATATTCACACAGTCTCAAAATATTACCGATTACAATGACTAATTACCAAGAATAAAAAAAATGGTACCTTTAGAAGTGGAAAGGTCTGGTCGATACCACTTGAACTAAATGATCAAACTTAATGTCACCAGGTGCTCTCCGATATGATGTCCTCAGGACACAAATCACCCTGGAGTATTCCTGTGGGGGAGAAAAAGGTTCTAATCGTAAGGAAATAATAAGACAAAAAATTCAGGAGCATTACGCAAAATAGTTGACCTGGACTCTTCAAAAATGTCAATGTCATGAAAGGTAAAAAAAAAAGTTCAGGGATTCTCTTTAAAAGAGAGTAAAGAGACATGTCAGCTAAATGCAATGTGTGAAGTTTAATTGGATCTTGGGAAAACAGCATGAAGGACACTATTGTTTGGTGCAGTTGAAGAAATATGAACACGGAATGCATATTAGATAATGGTATCGATCTGTGGTCCATTTACTGAGTGTGACCATTCTCCTGGATGTGCTAACTGTATGAGAGTTATGTAAGAATCTCTTTTTCTTTTTTATTAATGTGTTACATGTGTACATACCTTCCCATTGCCCCCCCCCCATTCCCATGCATGCCCTAACCCCCCAATGTCTTGTGTCCATTGGTTGTGCTTATAAGAATCTCTTTTTCTTAAGAAAAACATGCTTGAAGTATGTTTGGGTGAAATGTCAAGATGTCTGAAACTTAGGTTTAAACCTTTTGGATCTTTCAGAAAAAGGGATGTGTGTGTGTGTGCGCGCGCATGCGAGCGCATGCACGCACGCATGTGCTTGCATGCACCCCCACAAAAACATATTGAAATAGAAAACAAATGTGGCAAAATGTTGACAGCTAGTGAACTTAGATCAAGGGTATCTGGGTGTCCATTATACTATTTTTATAACTTTTCTGTAAGATCACACATTTTCCAATTAAAGAAGTTTTAAAATAGCATGTAAAAATACAAGTAGAAATATGCTGAGCCAGAGAGAAAACGCTGGAGGCAAAGCTGTGATGGGCAAGGTTAGGAGCAGAGGAAGGACAAAACGTCTACATCTATGACTTCTGGCGCTGCTCCTAGGAGTCCACCCTGCCACCTGTGAATATCCTATCACAGTGGTTGTCAAACTGCGGCTCGCGAGCCACATGTGGCTCTTTGGCCCCTGGAGTGTGGCTCTTCCACCAAATCCCACGGCCTGGGCGAGTCTATGTTGAAGAAGTGGCGTTAGAAGAAGTTTAAGTTTAAAAAATGTGGCTCTCCAAAGCAATCTCCATCACTGCCCTGTGGATATTTGGCTCTGTGGACTGATGAGTTTGCCGACCCCTGGCCTATCATAGACCACAGATTGTTCACATTAGGATCATAGGTTCCTGACCTGTGTCACAAGGAAAAGACAGAAGAGAAGTCAAACACTCTAGCTCAGTGGTTCTCAACCTTCCTAAGGCCGAGACCCTTTAAAACAGCTCCTCATGTGATGGTGACCCCCAACCATAAAATTATTTCCGTTGCTACTTCATCGCTGTAACTTTGCTACTGTCATGAACTGTAATGTAAATATCTGATATGCAGGATGTATTTTCATTGTTACAAATTGAACATAATTAAAGCATAGTGATTCATCACAAAAACAATATGTAATTTATATTGTGAAATATTTATTTCTAATTACAAATAAATGAAATGTTGTCTTGAATCATGGTGCAGCCTGGGTAACAGTCTTCCTAGGACAACAGTAAACTACATGACTACACTTTGCTACACTGAGGAGCAGTGTGTTGGTTCTTAAGACTATGGGAAATATGTGTTTTCCGCTGGTCTTAGGCGACCCCTGTGAAAAGGTCATTCGACCCCCAAAGGGGTCGTGACCCACAGGTTGAGAACCACTGCTCTAGCTGAACCGCTTTCCTGCATACATGCTCTGCAGCCCTGGCTGGGTTTGGTTCTCCTTGGCTGTGTGTTTGTTGGGGATAACACAGCTCCATGGCTGGATTTGGGTTTCCTTGGCTGTGTGTTTGTTGGGGATAACACAGCTCCATGGCTGGAAGGAGAGCTGGGTGCCAGCGATTCCATCCTTTTGAAATGCATTTGGGAAGTTGAAGACCTGTCTTATCTGGTTTGCAAGGCTTCCTCCCTCCAGTCTTTATTATTATTATTATTATTATTATTATTATTGATTTTTTACAGAGAGGAAGGGAGAGGGATAGAGTCAGAAACATCGATGAGAGAGAGACATCGATCAGCTGCCTCTTGCACGGCCCCTACTAGAGATGTGCCCACAACCAAGGTGCATGCCCTTGACGGGAATCGAACCTGGGCCCTTTCAGTCCACAGGCCGACGCTCTATCCACTGAGCCACACTGGTTTCAGCGCCCTCCAGTCTTTAGAGACAGCTTTCCTGGACACATTGCCTCTGACTCCTCTCTCGGCCCTCCTGGTTTTCCCTCGTCCTGGTGACCGAGCAGAGGGCCGCTGTGGATTCGTTATGTGTCACTTGTGAGCATGAATGGGTGCTTCTTCCTCCTGCCTTTGCTCATTATTTATTCATCCGGGATAATTACTTATTCATGAAGGTCGCTTTATTTTAAATGGTAGTTTGACAGATGTGTGAGCAGAGGAGCACTTGTATTCTAAAGGGCAGCAGAGATGAACAACAGATACACACTGTACCACGAGAGCTGCACTAACAGAAGACGGACACGGACCAGGATCTCTCCCCGTGCCTTCATCATCTAGCGCTTTCCATTGGCCTGATCTGTTTGCAAGGCCTATTTGCTTCTTTAAACACCCTCCTGGTTGTGTTGAACTCTACTACCTTGAAAGTGAAGCAAGGTTTGCTTGCTTTTTAAAAATATATATATTTTATTGATTTTTTTTTTTTACAGAGAGAAAGGGAGAGGAATAGAAAGTTAGAAACATGGATGAGAGAGAAACACCGATCAGCTGACTCCTGCACGCCCCTCCCCACTGGGATGTGCCCACAACCAAGATACGTGCCCTTGACCGGAATCGAACCTGGGACCCTTCAGTCCACAGGCCAACGCTCAATCCGCTGAGCCAAACCGGTTTCAGCTGCTTGCTTTTTTTTTTAAAGCAGGAATTACAATGGCTACAGAACATGGCTAGCTGAGCAAATTGGAGAGGGAGTCTAAGAGTTATAAATCCAGCCTAAGCCAGCCCCCTGACTGGCCATTCACTTTGCACTGAGCACCTGCCTGTAGGCAGACACTGTGTTTGGAAGTGGAGGGAAACACCAGCTGAGACACAATCCTAACAGTCCACATCAGGTTCACACTGGTCTCGGCTAAAGGAGAGCGATGGGGCCGAAACCGGTTTGGCTCAGTGGCCTGTGGACTGCAGGGTCCCAGGTTCCATTCAGTCAAGGGCATGTACCTTGGTTTCGGGCACATCCCCAGTAGGGCGTGCGCAGCAGGCAGCTGATTGATATTTCTCTCTCATCTAGGTTTCTAGCTCTCTGTCCCTCTTCCTTCCTCTCTGTAAAAAATCAATAAAATAGATTTTAAATATATATGTAAAGCCATGAGCTATGGAAACATGCAACGACTTGGCTGGATCTTGAGAGCATTATTCCAGATGAAAGAAAAGCCAGTCTCAAGCTATCACATCCTGTACCCCGAGTGGCCGGATTACTGTGATTAGTATGTTTGCTGCAAAGGCCAACAGTAAATACTTGAGGCTTTGTGGTCCTGTATGGTCTCCGCTGCTTATTTTTCCTTATTTTTTTTTTTTTAGTCGCTTTTGCTCTTTCCCCAACACTTTCAATACGGAAAGCCCATTTGTAGTTTCTGGGAGTCCAGGGTGGGGGTGTGATGTCATTGCTCTGTACCCTGTGGCGGCAGTCGCACAAATCTATAGAACTCACTGAAGCGGGTGACACAAAATGTCAATAACACTGCATATTAATTGAGGAAAAAACCAGTAACTTATCTGACCAGTTCATCTCTGTCACAGAAAAGATCCAAGATTGATTTTCTCCTCAGATATAGAGGTCAAGAAATCGCTTAAAAGATATGGTTTCATCTATCCCTCTTACAAATTATTTACTGTAGTAATTCCCTCAATTAAAATGGTACCTTTGCAGGAGGCAGCTGGTCGATGTTTCTCTCTCACCGATGTTTCTAACTCTCTATCCCTCTTCCTTCTTCTCTGTAAAAAATCAATGAAATATATATATAAAAATAAAATAAAATGGTACCCTTGTGTGAGTGAGATAAAGAATTCAGTTGTGACTTATGAAGTTAGAACGATGACAACTACTTCTTTGAGAACAGGAAAGGCACGTGTTTTTCTCTGTTACCGCGAGATAAATGTATTTCTTTTTCATTTACAATAATGCTCAGTTTAGTAGCAGAGCAGTGAACATTTAAGCTCAGAGCAGTGCGTTTCAGTCTGTGAACAGCCATGTAAGCTGGATTGTCAGAGAATAAGGTGCTCTTGTGTCAGAACTATAACTTGAGTTCTGGAGAACATGGTCTTTCTTAGGTTTCCCGAACGAGAGGAGAGAACCTCGCATTTATTCCACTGCTCTGGACAAGAGGGTCCTTGTGCCACTGCACAGCTCTCCGGGAGTATTGGCACAGGGAGTACTCGGCACGCAGTACTTAAAATGGAGAGACCCGACTTCTGTGGCTGGCCAAATGCATACATTTTTAATGCCTCCCTAAAAATAGGCTTTAAGAAAATAAAAATAGCTCTGACCGGTGTTGCTCAGTGGATAGAGCGTCAGCCTGCACACTGAAGGGTCCCAGATTCTATTCCGGTCAAGGGCATGTACCTTGGTTGTGGGCACATCCCCAGCAGGAGGTGTGCAGGAGGCGGCTGATCGATGTCTCTCTCATCATCGATGTATCTAACTCTCTATTCCTCTCCCTTCCTCTCTGTAAAAAAATCAATAATATATATATATTTTTTAAAAAGAGCCGAAACCGGTGTGGCTCAGTGGATAGAGTGTCGGCCTGCGGACTGAAAGGTCCCAGGTTCGATTCCGGTCAGGGGCATGGACCTTGGTTGCGGGCACATCTCCAGTGGGGGGTGTGCAGGAGGCGGCTGATCAATGTCTCTCTCTCTCATCGATGTTTCTGACTTTCTATCTCTCTCCCTTCCTCTCTGTAAAAAATCAATAAAAAATATATAAAAATAATAATAATAATTTCTTTAAAAAAAAAGAAAGAGAAAAGAAAAACATTTCATCTTTAGTAGTGATTCTCACACGGTGGGCGTAGGTACCCCACGGTGGGGGATGCTTTAGAAAATCACATGGCCCGGTCCCAGAATCAGTGGGTCCACCATCCCTTTGAAAAAGAGTGTAGCCTGGCCGGTGTGGCTCAGCAGTTGGGTGTCGACCCAGGAACCACGAGCTCACTGGTTTGGTTAATGGTCCTGGCACATTCCCAGGTTGTGAGCTTGATCCCTGGTAGGAAGCAGCCCATAGTGGTGTTCCTCTCTCATGGATGTTTCTATCTCTATCCTTTTCCCTTCCTCTCTGTAAAAATCAAAACATATTAAAAGAATGGTGTAAAACCTTTCATCTAGATAATCCTTCAAACTATATTCATCGGGTATATACTTTAGGTAATCACGTGACACAGCATGGACAGCTTCCCTGCATTTTACTCTGGATACAAAAGGATTTCGAAACTAAGCGCAATGCGTGAAGCAGAAGAGGACAATGCATGTCTGGGTCCCTCCAGGACAGTGTCACAGCTAATGATCGGCTTGCCACGTCTCTCTGCATCTCATTAGGCGCCATCTCTTCCCAGCAGCCCCAAGGGCCGCCCTGCACTCCAAGTGCGTATGCTTTTGTGACAGACTTTTTCTCTCTTTATGGCCATGGAAAATGTGTTTAGGCAGCGAAAATGTATTGAGTACCTATATGTTCCAGGAATAGTCCGTGCTTGGCATACATAAGCAAAAAAAAAAAAAAAAAAAGAATCTCTATCCTCATCGCAGCGTTTCAGTGATGGGAGATGGAGCACAAACAATAAATATAAAAAATAAGTAAATTACATAGAACCAGTGCCCAGGGCATGGATTCACACACCGGTGGGGTCCCTCCGCCTGGCCTGCGCCTCTTGCAATCCGGGACCCCTCGGGGGGGATGTTGGAGAGCCGTTTCGGCCTGATCCCTGCAGGCCAGGCCAAGGGACCCCACCTGTGCACGGATGGGACTCTAGTATGCATATAAGACCTTTGTTTAATCTCTTCTGCCCTCCTCCTCCGCCCCTCCCTCTGAGATTCATCAGTTTGGTCCATGTTTCCCTGCCTGTGGTTTCCACTCCTGCGTTGAGCGTCTGCCCCCTGGTGGTCAGTGTGTATCATAGCTACCGGTCTGTTGGCTGGTTGCTTAGGAGTTTTAAAAAATATATATTTTATTTATTTTTTTACAGAGAGGAAGGGAGAGGGATAGAGAGTCAGAAATGTCGATGAGAGAGAGACATCCATCAGCTGCCTCCTGCACACCCCTCACTGGGGATGTGCCTGCAACCAAGGTAACATGTCCTTGACCAGAATTGAACCCAGGACCCCTCAGTCCACAGGCCGATGCTCTATCCACTGAGCCAAACCGGTTAGCTAGGCTTTTAAAAATATATATTTTATTGATTTTTTTTACAGAAAGAAAGGGAGAGAGATAGAAAGTCAGAAACATCGATGAGAGAGCAACATCAATCAGCCACCTCCTGCACGCCCCACAGTGGAGATGTGCCTGCAACCAAGGTACATGCCCCCAACCGGAATCGAACCTGGGACCTTTCAGTCCGCAGGCTGACACTCTACCCACTGAGCCACACCGGTCTTGGCTAGCTAGGCTTTTAAATATATAGACTAGAGGCTCAATGCATGAAATCTGTGCAAGGGGCTCAGCCCTTGCTGCCACGGCGGCTTCCTTGGCCCTTGTAGCCCGGGCTTTGTCTGAAAGGTCGTCCGGAAGGATGCCTGTTAGGTTGTTTGGCTGTCCGGTCTAATTAGCATATTATGCTTTTATTATTCTAGACTAGAGCAGTGGTCGGCAAACTGTGGCTCATGAGCCACATGCGGCTTGTGAGCTGTAGTTTGCCACTCTGTTGACTAATGAGTTTGCCGAGCACTGGACTAGACTAAATGTTACCATGTAGTTGGAAGCTGTGAGGATTAGGCAATTGTGGCATGTTGTGTGCAAAGAGGTAAAGGGTAGTATATACAGTAGTCGGTAGACTCATTAGTCAACAAAGTGGCAAACTGCAGCTCGTGAGCTACATGTGGCTCTTGAGTCGTGGTTTGCTGACCACTGGACTAGAGGCCTGGTGCACAACATTTGTGCACTGGGGGGAGGTCCCTCAGCCTGGCTGTGCCCTCTCACAGTCTATGACCCCTAGGGGGATGTCTGTCTGCCGGCTTAGGCTCACAGGGAGCGGGCCTAAGCCAGCAATTGGACATCCCCCGAGGGTTTCTTAGTGCTACAGTAGAGGCAGGAGAGACTCCCGCCACCGCCACTGCGCTTGCCAGCTGTGAGCCTGGCTTCTGGCTGAGCGGTGCTCCCCCTATGGGAGCACACTGACCACCAGGGGGCAGCTCCTGCACTGAGCGTCTTCCCCTTGGTGGTCAGTGCATATCATAGCGACTAGTCATTTCACTGTTCAGTCAATTTGCATATTAGGGTTTTATTATATAGGATGTGAGTTACATTTGGATTGCTTAAGATAACTGGCTAGCCAGTTATCTTGACTAAGTTGCTGATAAGTTACAATTCTCCCCTCTCTTTTGCATCATCAATTTTTCCTTTTCTATTGGACTACTCCATCAGTGTGCCTGTAGAGAAACCATTATTTCTCTAATCTTAAAAGAAAGCCCTCTCTTGATTTGGTCTGCTCCCACTGTGGTAGTCAGAGTGGTCCTAATAAAAAAAAGTCAGATAATACCACTCCTCCAAACCTTCAGTGCCTCTGCAGCTCCCTCAGAGTCAAGTTCCAAAACCTGACAATGCACTTGGCATTCGCTGCCCTCAATCACCTCTCTGACCTCATTCCTTTCTTTCTCTCAGGTCTTCAATGCCTTTCAACAAAGTTTTCTTCTTGTTGATTTTTTAAATTATATTTTCCAACTTTTTATTTTGAAATAATTTTATTATTTTTAAATATATTTTTATTAATTTCAGAGAGGAAAGGAGAGGAAAAAAGAGATGAAAACATCCATGATGAGAGAGAATCAGGATCAGCTGTCTCCTGCATGCTCCCTACTGGGGATCGAGCCCACAACCTGGGCATGTGCCCTTGATTGGAATCAACCCCAGGACCCTTCAGTCCCCAGGCTGACACTCTATCCACTGAGCCAAACCGGCTAGGGCTATCTATATATATAAAAGCCCAGCAACTGAATAGCAGAACGACTGGTTAACCTGTTGCTAAGATGTGCACTGACCACTAGGGGGCAGATGCTGAATGCAGGTCAGTGTGCTTGGCTGAGTCTCTGCACCTATCAAATACCTGAGACCATCTAGACTCTGGCCTGACCCCACCAGCTGATGCAGGCCCTCTAAGATGTGTTCTAGAAAGAGTGCAGAGAGCTGGCATAGGCAGATGGCAAGAGGGGACGTGACTGTGGACCCCCCGGGGAGGCTGTCCTGATGGCTGAATCCAGAGCACGGCTGCCCTGAACATCCCTGATGGTGTCACCGACCTGGCATCACACATCAAGGACATTCACCGAGTGGATTTGGGGTGCAAAGCTCTCTGCCAAGTTCCTCCAGGACACAGAACACGCCTTTACCCAAGACATTACCCCAAAATAGCAGCCGCTCAGAGGGCAGGTCACAGCTGCTCAGCTGAATGGGATGAGCAGTGTTCCCATAGCGGGCCAATCGCTGCAGGCCATGCCCCCACCAGTGCACGAATCCGTGCACTGGGCCTCCAGTTTGGAAATAATTTTAGATGCGCAAGAAGGTGCAGTGATAGTACAGAGAGCTGCCAGGTACTCCTCACTCACCCCCCCTCCCACCCCCTAGTTACGTCTTCCCTAACTATAGAACAGTATCGAAACCAGTAAACTGACATGGGCACAGTGTGCGTGCATCTGACATTTTACCACGTGTGGATTAGTGCAACCACCGCTACAATCAAGATACAGAACATTGCTTTCAGCAGAAAGAACTTCCTTTCACTGCCTCTTTACTGACACACCCATCTCTTCTCCCCGGCCTACCCCCACGAACTCGAACCCCGGCAGCCACTAATTTGTTCTCCAGCTCTATAATGTTGTCTCCAGAGAACGTTATATGACGAGCAGCATGCAGTATGTGAGCTTTAGAAACTGGCTCTTTCTCACGCAGCATAATGCCTGTAGAATTCCCCCAAGCTGTGTGTGCACGTATCAATCGTCACTTCATTTCATTGCTGAGTAGCATTCCACGGCAAGGATGCAGCCCGCTCGTTTAGCTGGTCCCCTGTGAAAGACCTCTGAGCTGTTTCCAATTTTAGGTTTACGACCGAGAACACCGCTATGCACAGTCATGCACAGGTTTTGGTGTGGACATCAGCTTTTATTTCCCTGGGATAAATGCCCAGGAGGTAACGGCTAGGCCATATGGGGGGGGGAATGGTCTGTTTTGAAAGAACTGCGGAACTGTTTTCCAGAGGCGCGGTACCATTTCACATCCTCCCAGCGCCGCGCGGGGGAGCCAGTTTCGCCACATCTTTGCCCGCACTCGGGGTTGTCATTATTTGTTCCAGGGTTGGTGAGATGAAATTGACCTAGAACACTGTATACATTTAAAGTGTATAACAGAATGGTTTGATATGTGTATATGTTGCAAAATGATTACCACAATGAGTTCAGTTAACACCCATCACTTATCCACTTGAGCAGCCCACAGAAGTCAGTTCTGTGTATACTATACTTCGTGTGTTGTATGTTCTCACTTATATTTGGAGTCTAAAATAAACAAATACAGAGGTCGGAGTTATGGTTGCCAGAAGCAGGGGACGGGGGGTAGAATTGAGTGAAGGCGGTAAAAAGGTACAAACTCCCAGTTAAGTGATCAATTCTGGGAATGTAATGTACAACATGATGACTATAGTTTACAACACTGGGTTGTGCTCTTGTTTGGCTCAGTGGATAGAGCATCTGTCTGCGGACTGAGGGGTCCCAGGTTCGATTCCGGTCAAGGGCACGTACCTTGGTTGCGGGCACATCCCCAGTAGGGGGCGTGCAGGAGGCAGCTGATCGATGTTTCTCTCTCATCGATGTTTCTAACTCTTTATCCCTCTCCCTTCCTCTCTGTGAAAAATCAATAAAATATATTAAAAAATAATAAAATTATTTCAAAATAAATGTGAAAGTTGCTATGAGAATAGATCGTAAACGTTCTCACCAGGAGAACAAACTGTAATGATAAGAGGTGACCTCGTCTCTGATTTCTCTTCCCTTCGCTCTCTCTGCTCCAGCCACACTGGCTTGTAATTCATCCAACACCTCAACTTCCTGTCTCAACTGCTCCGCAGTTGCTCTTCTATTTGGAATGCTCTTTCCGCAGACACCCTGACTTCCTTTGGGTATTATTTTTTTAAATGTATTTTATTGATTTTTTACAGAGAGGAAGGAAGAGAGATAGAGAGTTAGAAACATCAATGAGAGAGAGACATCGATCAACCACCTCCTGCACGCCCCCCACTGGAGATGTGCCCGCAACCAAGGTACATGCCCCCAACTGGAATCGAACCTGGGACCTTTCAGTCCACAGGCCGACGCTCTATCCACTGAGCCACACCGGTTTGGGCTTGGCTATTTCTTTGTGATCTGTTTCCTTCCGGTGTCCTTCACCTTCCTCCTCCACCTTCCCTGCCCCAGAAACATTGGGGAGAGTGGTTTACAGTCAGGAAAGCCTTTCGCCTTTTACCTTAATCTTTTTCAGTGTTATCTCAATTTTGAACAGACTTAAAAGAAAGAATTTCTCAGATGCAGATATTATTAGACATACAGTTGTGTTCATCAAGCCCTGCTTACTATAAATGTCTCTCCACTGGCAACACACACACATCGCCTTAGTAAAATCAAAGAAGGAAGGGGGGGCTGCTTATGGAACTCGCATCTGTGCTCCTCAAACATCAGAGTGCTCGATGGAGTCTAATGAGGCACTTGCTGTTAATTTTAAGTTGGGTTTTCAAATTATTTGGAAAGTATTACATTTCAAATTATTACCATCACTCTGCAATGCATTTTTAATTTTCCTGAGTGAAACCTTTAATTATTCTTTCTAAATTTGAAAAAACAGCCAATTATTATGGCATTTAGTTGGATTATACCAGGCAATTGAAGAAATACTTGAAACTGGATGGTTTGAAAATTAAGATTTGGTACACAGCACAGGGAACTCGTCAATAATATAACTTTGTATAGTGACAGATGGTTACTAGACTTCGGGTGAGCACACTGGAAGGTGTAGAAATGTAGAATCACTATGTTGTACATCTGAAACTACTATAATATTGTGTGTCAACTATACTTTTAATAAAAGAAAAATTAAGATTTGCTTTCAAATGTATGTTTATTAAAAGATATTTTGCAAGTATGTATATTTCTTTCAATGGTTCCTAAATAAAGTATAATAACTAGAAAAGTAAACCCTCTACTTTTTATTAAGAAGGCTCAATATTCAAGATAATCTTTACTTTTTTGATTATTTGTAATTTGTTAAAAGTTACTCTCACCCGGATGGTGTGTCTCAATGGTTGAGTGTCGACCTATGAACCAGAGGGTCACAGTTTTATTCCCTGTCAAGGCACATACCTGGGGTTGCAGGCTCAGTCCCCAGTAGGCGGCATACAGGAGGCAGTCAATCAATTATTCTCTCTTATTACTGATGTTTCTATCTCTCCCTCTCCCTTCCTCTCTGAAATCAATTTTAAAAATACATATTTTTAAAAAGTTACTCTCAACTAATGAATGGAGCCACACTTCCTCACTTAGGCATCATTAAATTACTAAGTGTACTAGGGATATGTTTAAGGTTCAAAATGCATGATTTTAATTATTTGAGGAATTTAAGACAAAAATAAAAAGTTATCTGTGGATAACTTCTGAATGTTACATAATGGCTGAAATAAAATTCTTAGGATAAGAATAGTGTATGCGGAGGTGTGTTTGAAATAGCCAAAAGAATTCTAATCATATAGCATGCCAGATTTTTAAATATTTATTTTTAACATTGAATCTATATGTTTGACTTCTTATAAATCATTTTAGTGTGCAAAGTTATTTGGCTTAAAAGTACCCATCCAGAACCTCTAAGATTTTTTTTTTACTGATTTCAAATTTGTTGGACTTTAACTTTACTGTATTTAAATCCTGAGTATTGCTTGTTTTGCTTGTCAAATGTAGCAGTTAGGAGTCAATCCATTCTGCAAGTCTTCTTCCTTGAGCAGAGCAGATAGTATATGAACAAGTCTGGTTATCACACTGTGATGGAAACCTCAAACATCTTCAGTGGAAGGATTCAAATTACATGTTGCAACACCAAAGCGCCAGCTCATTAATCACCTTTCTTCTCCACTCCGAACTACCTGCATAAAATATCACTCCAGGCTCCCTAATGTAATTTAACTTTTCATTAAAAATTTAAAAAGAAATTGCAAGCTACAATGGTAGGGGTGCGCAGTGTTACTTTTTTGTTGTTTACTCCCTGTCCATTCCCAATTGCGTTTTCCACGTGGTTCACAGAAGATGTGGTCCAGCGAAAGAGATTCCCTCTCTCTCTCTCTCTCTCTCTCTCTCTCTCTCTCTCTCTCTCTCTCTCTCTC
>JAAGEH010000137.1:6166639-6197981 GCA_011751065.1 Lasiurus cinereus
CTCTCTCTCTCT
This sequence comes from Lasiurus cinereus, assembly GCA_011751065.1. Classification (NCBI taxonomy): domain Eukaryota; kingdom Metazoa; phylum Chordata; class Mammalia; order Chiroptera; family Vespertilionidae; genus Lasiurus; species Lasiurus cinereus. Next base: position 6,166,652 of record JAAGEH010000137.1, read on the forward strand.
CTCTCTCTCTCTCTCTCTCTCTCTCTCTCTCTCTCACACACACACACACACACACACACACACACGCACACACCTGTCCCCGTCCTCCTGGTCCCAGGAATTGACATACTTCATTTTTGTTATTTGATACCTTACTGTCATGTTCAAGTTATTCAGCTGTTAGCTTTCTTCTTTTTTTTTTAATCCTCACATGAGGATATTTTTTCCCCATTGCTTTTCAGAGACAGTGGGAGGGAGGGAAAGAGAGGAAGAGAGAGAGGAAAAGCAAACATCTGTGAGAAAGACATTGACTGCTTGCCTCCTTCAGACCAGGGGCAGGGAGTGAGCCTCAACCTAGGTACCTTTAACTGGGAGTAATTTGTGCACAAAACCAGATGATAACATAACCCCCCCCCATACACACACACACAAAATATGAGCAAGTAGGTGCTAACTAGTGACAGTCACACCACCGACGTCATCAGCTTACATGCAGAGGGGACACAGGGATGTCACAGGCTCTCTCACTGACCTCAGAACAACAAAACCACCAAAAGGTACCGTATTTTCTGGCGTATAAGACGACTTTTTAACCCAGGAAAATCTTCTCAAAAGTCGGGGGTCGTCTTATACGCTGGGTGTCATTTTATAGGGCAGGTATATCCCAAACTCTACATTTTAACTGGAAAAGCTGGGGGTCGTCTTATACGCCCAGTCGTCTTATACGCCGAAAAATATGGTACTTTGAAAGCTCGTAGATCCAACATGAGGACAGGAGCCAAACCTGTAAGGGGCATCATCTCCCAGTGGCAAGTGAGTACCATGGGTCTGCAGAAAGGTCTAGAAGGCTAAGTAGTGTGGCTCGAACATGAGCTCTTGGGACTAACCAGCCAAAGAATCCTTTGAGGATGAAGAGCACACTGAGATCTGCTGATGAGTAGAAATTGAACAGGATAGTGATGACTGAGACAGTCAGGACAGGTTCAGAAAAAGCAGGGGAGGGAAACAGAGGCTACAGACCTCAGAGATTAAGCCACCATAGTTTTGGAGACTTCAAAAACCAACAGGCGAGAGCTCTAGCCATACAATGATAAAATCCACGATCTCCCTTCTAAAAGTCCGAAAGAATAAATTCACTCGAAAATGAACAACATAATCAAATAAAGAAACCACCTGATCCTCTCGATAGACAGAAAAAATGCCTTTGACATTCATTATACAAACCCTCAGCAAACCGAGAACAGAAGGGGGATTTCTCAACCTGATAAAGACCTGGACAAAAGGCCTGCAGTTAATCCTACTTAGTGATGAGAGACTGGATGTTTCCTCTTAAGACTAGAAACAAAGCAAGGATGCCCACTCTTGCCACTTCCACATTATGCTGGAGGGTTCTGGCCAGTGCAATCAGGCAAGAAAAATCAAAGGCATCCGGATTGCAAACAAAGAAGTAAAATATTTTTACTTGCAGAGGACACGACCCTATATGTGAAAACCCTAAGGAATTCACACACACACATTTATTAACTAATAAATATGTTTAGCAAAGTCATAGGACACAAAATCAGTATATACAAAAGCCAACTGTATTTGTATTTACAAGCAATGAACAATTAAAAAATTGCAACTAAGAAAAGAATCCCAGCCTTAGACAGTTTGGCTCAGTGGATAGAACATTGGCCTGCAGACCGAAGGGTCCCACGTCTGGTCCAGGGCAGGTACCTCGGTTGCAGGCTCCTCCCTGGCCCAGGCCTGGTCAGGGCGCGTGCAGGAGGCAAGAAATCAATGTGTTTCTCTCACATCGATGTTTCTGTCTGTCTTTCCCTCTCTCTTCCACTCTTTCTAAAACTTCAATGGAAAAATATCCTCGGGTGAGGATTAACAACAACAAAAAGAAAAGAATGCCATCCATAAGAGCATTAAAAAGAATAAAAATATATAGGGATAAATTTAACAAAATAAGTCTCAGACAAGTACCCTGAAAGCTTAAAACCACTGATGAAGGAAATTAAAGAAGTTCTAAGTAAATGGAGAGACATATCATGTTCATAGACTGGAAGACTCAATGTGATTAATATGGAAACGCTTCCCATCTTGATCTATAGGTTAACAGAATCCCTACCAAAATGGGCAATAGATATGTATTTATTTATTTGCTTATGATATTTATTTTTGCAAAACTTGATGTGCTGGTAGTTGGGAGACAACGCTCCATGAATATTTCACCGTTCTGCACATCTAGGTCTTCTTAGCACAGGACGTGTCTGAACGAAGGCCTAGAAGCTGGAGATTTAGAGATAGGCCTCCCTTCGAGGTGTCTGCTTACACTCCCAGGTAATAAATCTACCGGCCTTTCCCTCCTTTCCCCGGAGGAGATTTGTTTATATTCCAGAGTCAACATGAACTTGGCATCTTTCTCTCCTTAAAGGGGAGCACGGGCAGATGTGCCAGAAAACCTTACAAAAGCTTCATCATGGGGAGAATCCAAGATGGCGGCATAGGTAAACACCTACACTGCTGCCGCGCACAACAATTTCAAAACTACAACTAAAAGACAGAACGGACATCATCCAGAACCACAGGAAAGCTGGCTGAGTGGAATTCTACAGCTAGAGGGAAAGAGAGGGGCTCACAGAGACCCAGAGGAGCTGCAAAAAGCTGAGGTACAGAGACGCAAGCACACGGAGAGAGCGGGTGCCGGAGTACCTGGCTGGCTTTCTCTGGCGGGAGGGAAATGGAGACTCCCAACGGCATTGAACCCCTTATCTTATGACACTAAACCCCAGATCCAGCCGAAACTCATACAGGGTGAGTTTGGACTGTGAAAAGGGAGAAGTGCACGGAAATTTAGGGGAGTCACAAAAGATCGGAGGTCTGGTCGTGCACGGTGCTGCGTGAAGGACAGACTGCTGATTGTGCCGCTGGCTTTCGCGAGTGGGCGGGAGACAGACCCTCCCAACTGCGCCACTTCTGAGTCCACTGGGCCCCTGTTTTGGGCGAATCCCTGGAGACCTAGACTCGTGTGGTCCTGGCGCGCAGGGGAGCTGGAAAGGCAGAGGTTAGAGGCACTGCGGGTGCGCATGCTCTCAAGGACCGCTCCAGCCATTACCCAGTCACGTGAGACTCAGGGGCCGTGGAGGGCGGGGCCGACTGGAAGGCAAGGCGGTCCCTTAAGCCCTGAGACTCCACCCTCCCAAGCTCAGCAGAGGCTGCTGCGGCTTTGCGTCTGGTATCATAAAGCTGAATTCAACACAGAAGTTTCCCCGGCATAGTGAAAATGCCCAGACAAGGGAAGGGATCACAAACAAAAGAAATGGAGGAAAAAAAACGACTGGATATAGAGTTCAAAACCACGCTTATAAGGTTCTTCAAGAATATGCTAGAAAAGATGGATAAATTTATCAAATCCCAAGAGGAGATGAAAAAGGACCAACTAGAGATGCAAAAGAGCCAACTAGAGATGGTAAAGGTCCAACTAAAGATGATAAAGGACCAACTAGAAATTAAACATACACTTACTAAAATAAAAAATATTATACAGAGTCCTAACAGCAGACTAGAGAAAGGCAAGAATCAAGTCAAAAATTTGAAATATAAAGAAGCAGAAAACACTCAACTGGAAAAGCAAGAAGAGAAAAGAATCCAAAAATGTGAACATAATGTAAGGAGCCTCTGGGACAGCTTCAAGCGTACCAACATCAGAATTGTGGGGGTGCCAGAAGAAGAGAGAGAACAAGATACTGAAAACCTATTTAAAGAAATAATGACTGAAAATTTCCCACATCTGGTAAAAGAAATAGACTTACAAGTCCAGGAAGCACACAGAACCCCATATAAAAGGAATCCAAAGAGGACCACACCAAGACACATCATAATTAAAATACCAAGAGCAAAAGACAAAGAGAATATTAAAAGCAGCAAGAGAAAAACAGTTCATTACCTACAAGGGAGCACCCATACGACTGTCAGCTGATTTCTCAACAGAAACGATGCAGACCAGACGGGAGTGGCAAGAAATATTCAACGTGATGAACAGCAAGAACCTACAACCAAGAATAATCTATCCAGCAAAGCTAACATTCAGAATTGAAGGGCAGATAAAGAGCTTCACAGAGAAGAAAAAGCTAAAGGAGTTCATCAACTCCAAACCAGTATTATATGAAATGCTGAAAGGTACTCTTTTAGAAGAGGAAGAAGAAAAAGGTAAAAGACAAAAAATTATGAACAACAAATACATATCTATCAATAAGTGAATCTAAAAATTAGTGAATTAAAAATTTGAGGAACAGAATAAACTGGTGAATATAATAGAATCAGGAGCACAGAAAGGGAGTGGATTGATAATTCTCAGGGGGAAAGGGGTGAGGGGTGTGCAGGGAGAGACTGGACAAAAATCATACACCTATGGATGAGATCAATGGGAGGGAGCTAAGGGCAGAGGGAGGGGTGGGAGCTGGGTGGAGGGGTGCTATGGAGGGGAAAAAACAGAAACAAATGTAATAATCTGAATAATAAAGATTTAATTAAAAAAAAAAGCTTCATCATTTGGGGGGTCCTTTCCTGCAGGGAACCCACTGGGCGCGCAGGTGAGCATCTGACTGCTACCAGTACTTGTGTTGCCCGGCGGAGACCTGCCCCTTTGGGGTACTGAGGCCAGATGCTAACCTGGATGTTGCTTTTCCCCTGAGGAATAAACCATCTGTGCCCCTAATGCTTTCTGTCAGCGCATGTATGTGAAGCTGACAAGCTTAGTTTGAAGGCGGGGTAAAATCTCAGACCCTTCTCAGTTCCTGACTTCATACTGAGCCTAAAATTAAATGGACCAGGCCTGGAGTACCCCAAATCATTCTGAAGATGAAAAACAAAACTGGAAGACTTCCACTTCTCAATTTTGAAACTTAGTATTAGCTGTAGCTATCCATATCAAGGGGTGTTGGCATAGAGATAGACATATGGATCAATGGAAAAGAATTGAGACTCTCTAAGGAAACTTGATATTAATGGTCAGATGATTTTTGACAAAGGTGCCAAGTCATTTCAATGGGGGAAAGTTTTTTCAGCAAATGGTGCTGGGAAAATTGGTATCTATATATACACCATCATAAAAAATTAACTTATGCATTGACCGGTTTGGCTCAGTGGCTAGAGCGTTGGCCTGCAGACTCAAGGGTCCCAGGTTCGATTCCAGTCAAGGGTATGTACCTTGGGTGCAGGCACATACCCAGTAGGGAATGTGCAGGAGGCAGCTGATGGAAGTTTCTCTCTCATTGATGTTTCTAACTCTCTATCCCTCTCCCTTCCTCTCTGTAAAAAATCAATAAAATATATTTTTTAAAAACTAACTTACAATGAATCAGAGACCTAAATGTAAAAGCTAACTCTATAAAATAGGTAACAAAAAACAAGAGAAAATCTTAAGGATCGTGATTAGGAAGATTTCTTAGCTATGATCCCCAAAAGCATAATTTATAAAAGAATAAATTAATAAATCCAGTATCATCAAAATTCAAAACTTTTGAACTTCAAAAAACATCACTAGTGAAAAGCCATAGTCTGGGAGAAAATATTTGCAAGTCACATATCCAGATAAAGGACTTGTATATTCAAAACATATAAAGAACTTTTATAACTCAAGAAAACAACCAAACCAATTTCATACCTGGATAAAAAGCTGGATTTCCTCCCTATACCCAAATAGGATCGCCTGCTAAGAATGATTAAGTAGGATCCAGAGTCTCACAACACAATACCCCAAATATCCAGGATACTAATGAAGATGACTCATCATACCCCAAACCAGGTCAACTGCAACAGATGCCAACTTCTAAACGTTGATTAAGATGATTCAGATGTTGGAACTATCTGACAAGGATTTTAAAGCATCAATCATAAAAATATTTCAGTAAGTAATCATAAACACTCCTGAAACAAACAATAGAAATTCTCAGTAAAAACAAAACAAAAACAAAACAGAAGATATTTTTTTAAAAAATTGTAGAACTGGAAAATATAATTACTGAGATAAAAAACTCACTGGATGGGTTCAATAGTAGATTGGGGAGGATGGAGGAAATAATCAGTGAACTCAAAGACAAATCAATAGAATTTACATAATCTGAACAACAGAGAGCTTTACATTTCGGTATTTGATAGATTTTGAGTTCATTTCTGTACGCGGTATGGGATCAGTCTAAATCCATTCTTTTGCATGTAGATATCCAATTTCCCCAGCAATAATTGTTGAAATGGCCAAGTGATTTTTTTTTTTTTACAAAGGTGAAAAAACAATTCAATGAAGAAAAGACAGTCTTTTCCACAAACTGTCCTGGAGCAATTGGACATCACAGAGAAGGAAAAGAAAAACATGAGTCTTGACCTAAACATCACACCATATACAAAAATTAATTCAAAATGAATCATGGGCTTACATGTAAAATGTAAAACTATGAAACTTTTAGAAGAAAACAAGATAATCTTTAGGACCTAGGACTAAGTGCAGAGTTCTTAGAAATTACACTAAAAGCACGATTCATAAAAGAAAAAAATTAATAAATTGGGCTTCATCAGAGTTTTAAACTTTTGTGCTCTGAAATACTCTCTTCGGAGGATGAAAAGACAAGTTACAGTCTGGTTGAAAATATGTGCAAAGCATGTATCTGTCAGAAGCTTTCTTTGCAGAAAAAGTAACTGATAACTAAAAATCCAATTATAAAATGAGCAAAAGACATGCACAGACATTTCACCAAGGAAGAGCTGATGAATGATTCTTTCTCATCTTTGATGTTTCTCTCTCTCTATCCCTCTTCCTTCCCCTCTGAAGTCAATAAAAATTTTTTAAAAAATATAGTTTATTGATTTTTCACAGAGAGGAAGGGAAAGGGATAGAAAGCCAAAAACATCAATGAGAGAGAGACATCAATCAGCCGCCTCCTGCACGCCCCCTACTAGGGATGTGCCCGCAACCAAGGTACATGCCCTTGACCGGAATCGAACCCGGGACCTTTCAGTCCCCAGGCCGACGCTCTGTCCACTGAGCCAGACCAGTTTCGGCTAAAAATATTTTTTAAAAAAATAAACTAAATACAGGTGCTGGAAAGCAATTCAATGGACAAATTGAAAGCACAGTGAGCTATCTGCACTTACTGGAACAGCTAAACTAAAACATAACCATGACCCCAAATGCTGGGGAGGACGCAGAGCAAAGCTCTCTCCTGCGCTGGTGGGGGGTGGAGACCGCTAAGGCTCCTCTAGAACAGTCTGGCGGTATGTTGGTTTCCTAGTGCTGCCCTCGCCAAGTACCACGTTTGTTAACAGAAGTTAATTCTCAGGTTTGAAGGCTGGAACTCCAAGATCAAGGTGTTGGCAGGGCTGTACTCTGTCTGAGACTGTAGAGAAGAATCCTTCCTTGCCTCTTCCTGGCTTTTGGAGTCTCCTGGCTATTTTTTTTTTAATTGTTTAAAGTACTACAAATAGGAGTACATATGTCTCCTTTTTCCCCCCATTGACCTCCCCCCAGCCTTCCCTACCCCCACTCCTCACCTGCCTCCCCTCCCCAGTGTCTTGTATCCATTGGTTATGCTTATAGACAAGCATACAAGTCCTTCGGTTGATCTTTTACAGCCCCTCCCCCAACCTCCTCTGCCTTCCCACTGTAGTTTGCCAGTCTGTTCATTGCTTCTTTGCCTCTGTATCTGTTTTCCCCCCTGGTTCTTTTCTTTAAGAACATCCTGCCTCTGCAGGCTAGAAATAAACCTGTAAGGACAAAAAAATGTTTGAGCCCCAATTTCAATGTCCATCAGTTCTGAGTCCCAGTTTCAATGTCCAACAGTTCCTTATGTGTACACGTGAGCAATGGTATCTGGATGGTGGACAAGTGGTGGCAATGCCGGTCCGACCCTCTCTGGTTTGGTCCTGGGCATCCTGTAGTGACGCACAGCTGCTGACTGCTCGCATGGCAAGGTGTTGTCAGCGTCTTCCATCTCTGGACCATTTCTCCTCTTGTCTTCGTGGTTGGAGCAGACCTGTCAGTTCCTCTCTGTGGCAGGTGTCCACTTGGGCTTGGAGTTGATTTCTGAAAGTATAGAAACATATTCTTGACCAAAAGTTACTAAAGGAGTCTTTTCTATAAGATTGACTTGGGGTCCTTTTTATTTTTGCCCAAATGATTTTCCTTTGGCTTATTTTGACACCATGTGTGTTTTTCATGGGTGTCTTGTTGTTAGCATTACAAATGAAAATTAACTTTCTAAAGTAAAAATTTTCTAGATGTAATTTACTTACAGGATATTTTTCCTTACAATAGGAAAAATAGGAGATATTATCCTACTATCCCTTCTTTTTTGATTAATGGAGACTTTGGTAAACTTTTTAATGCAATCTTAATAACTTTAAATTTTAATTTTTTGCACAAAAATATGACTGTTTTATGTTCATTGCATGTTAAGCAATTTTACCATGAGATGAACTACCAATAGAAATTTTAGTTAATACTTTAGGAACAACTTTTTGTCCAGTACAATTAATTTTCTTGAATATTCACTTATTTCAATTAGCCAATTTCAATGAACCTGAGAGCTTGATTACTCTTTTACTGGGAAATTTAATACTCTACCAACAATCTCAGATTGCCCTGTCAATATTAGTGGAAGGATTATTTGCATTCTTGCGTAGGCCCTGAGCATTCCTGGTGCTGCGCTGGATTCAGATACAGGGCAGCTGCTGTTGGCCAAGTCTCTGTCTGTCACCTGGGTCCCCATCTGTGCTGGGCAGGAGACCTCCCTCAGAAGGGGTGAGGGTTCAGGCCCCTGCAAGGTTGGGGGGTGAGGGTCTGTGCTCCACCTCTGTTGACCCCCAAATTCTCTCCTGATGGCCCCTCTGCGACTGTGCCTGTCTTAAATCTTTCCTTCCCTGAGGAATCTTACCCTTCTCTGGCTAACCAGCCATCCTCCAGGGCCAAGCAGGGTGATGTGAGGTTCAGTTCTGTCTCCATGGCAGCCTATGCCCCGGTGGCCTCCATGCCCAGCACCTGCCTTAGGATCCCCTGGCCTGCTGGCGGGGCCCCGGCACTGGTCACATATCTCGGGGAACTCAGGGTCCTTCTTCCTGGCAATTCTTGATGTTCCTCAGCTTGCAGCTGTACCACTCGAATCTCTGCCCCCATTATCACCTGGCCTTCTTCCCTCTACATCTCTCCCTCCCCCGTTACAAAATCAGCAAATGGGGGTGTCGGACCGGTCCATTCTGTGCTGATGCCCCTCTGCCAGTCTCGGTGTACTTTCTTCTTTACTTCTCTAGTTGTAGGACTCCCATTCAGCCAGCTTTCAGGCAGTTCTGAGTCATGGTTATTCTATAATTTCCTTGTAATTTTGTTGTGGTTGTGGGGGGCAGGCATTTACCTATACCACCATCCTGGTTCTCTCCCCTCCTTTCTTTAGTTCATTACCGTATTTTCCAGCATATAAGACAACTTTTTAACCCAGGAAAATCTTTTCAAAAGTCGGGGGCCGTCTTATACGCCGGGTATCATCTTCTAGGGCGAGTATATCCCAAACTCTATATTTTAACTGGAAAAGTCAGGGGTCGTCTTATACGCCGGGTGTCATCTTATAGGGTGAGTCTAGCCCCAACTCTAGATTTTAACTGGAAAAGTTAGGGGTCGTCTTATACGCCCAATCGTCTTACGCACCGGAAAATATGGTAAATCCAGCCAGTGGCTTTGGGGCCCACTCTAATCCAGGATGACTTCGTCTGAACTTGATTACATCCTGACTAACGTGTGGTCCTTAACATACTCTACCTCCCAATTTCCCTTTCCAATTCTACATGTTATTGCCAATGTTTTAAATCCACCTTGTTTTTAATAGCCAAATCAATCATGATTGTATCTTGGTTATTTTTTCATAGTCAATGCCCAGTTCGGCTCATCTGCATATTTACCAATTTCTTTCTCACTTCCTGCGTCTTGCATCCTACATTGTCCTTTAGGATTAAAAACCTTCCTTCCCAAAGCGAGTCCTTCAGAGATTCTTAGGGTGACAAGACTGTGAGTGACAAGCTCCTTCTGTCTTTGTCTGGAAAATGTCTTTATTTCATCCTCTGAATTCCGAACTTGATCACACGGCGTGGCAGCTCTGAAAATATGTCGTCCAGATCTCTGCTATGGGAGGGGAACTGACAGATGGCCTCACGCTGCGCTCTCAATCTCCCGCCACGTTAGCATCGAGGCCACCGAGGCCACCCTGCACCCCGGCTGCGCGGTGAGTGAGCATGGCGAGGATACCCAGGCAGACCCACTGCTGCAGACACGTGACTCAGCCTGGCTGAACCTTTCTAGAACTGCACTGCAGTCTTTAAGTCTGCCTGGGCGACCTCCCTCCCTGCCCGGCTCAGGGTCAGACCTGCACTGTGGTCTGCAGACTTCTCTCGCTGGGGGACCCCCTCCCTTTTGCCACTCCCAGGCATTGCCTCCGCTCAGTCTCTTGCACGTCGTCTCCTCTTGCTGTCTCCTTCTCAGAGGGCCTAGAGCAGCGGTTCTCAACCTGTGGGTCGCGACTCCTTTGGGGGTCCGAACGACCCTTTCACAGGGGTCGCCTAAGACCATCAGAAAACACCTGTTTCCCATGGTCTTAGGAACCAACACACCGCTCCTCGGTGTAGCAAAGTGTAGCCATGTAGTTTACTGTTGTTATATGAAGACTGTTACCCATGCTGCACCACGATTCAAGACAAAATTTCATTTATTTGTCATTAGAAATAAATATTTCACAATATATAATTACGTATTGTTTTTGTGATTAAGCACTATGCTTTAATGATGTTCAATTTGTAACAACGAAAATACATCCTGCCTATCAGATATTTACATTACAGTTCATAACAGTAGCAAAATTACAGTTATGAAGTAGCAACGGAAATAATTTTATGGTTGGGGGTCACCACCCCATGAGGAGCTGTCTTAAAGGGTCGCGGCATTAGGAAGGTTGAGAACCACTGACCTAGACGAACAGGTGTTGTTTGTAAATCAAAACAATCTAAAATATATCTATAGTAATCAGTGTCATATGCTAATTAGACCGGACATCCTTCTGGAGAGAGAGAGAAGCCGGGGCTGTGAGGGAAGCCCAGGTCCCGGGTGCCAGAGGGAGGCCGGGTCTGGCAGCTGGGGGAAGGCAGGCCTACTCGTGCACGAATTTTGCGCACCGGGCCTCTAGTACAGTATTAGAAGTCTAAGTCCCATCTTTGTCCACATCTACCATTTCACTCACCACAACCACATTCATATGGGTGTTCTACCTTTTATGAAATTGTCATGTACCATGTATACTTTGAGTTTTTTAAAATATATTTTATTGATTTTTTATAGAGAGGAAGGGAGAGGGATAGAGTCAGAAACATTAATGAGAGAGAAACTTTGATCAGCTGCCTCCTGCACACTCCCTACTGGAGATGTGCCTGCAACCAAGGTACATGCCCTTGACTGGAATCGAACGTGGGACCTTTCAGTCCTCAGGCCGACACTCTATCCACTGAGCCAAACTGGTTTCGGCGTATACTTTGAGTTTTTAAGGGAAATATTAGAAAAGATTAATAAAGTCTTGTTTTCCTTTTTCTTACACAAAAGGTAACATATTCTATGTTCTGAGTCTTATACATTTTATCCTCCAGATCTCTTAAACTTCTTTAAATATTTTCAATCTCCATGTCACAGAATTCTGAAACATTTCCTTAAATCTATCCTATAGTTCACTTATTCTTTTTGTGTGTAATTTGTTTTTTAACTTATCCATTGAATTGCTTCTCAGTGCCTGTATTTATTATTTTAAATATATTTTTATTGATTTCAGAGAGGAAGGAAGAGGGATAAATAGAAACATCAATGATGAGAGAGAATCATTAATCAGCTGCCTCTTGCATGCCACAACCTGGGCATGTGAACTGACTGGGAATTGAACCATGACCCCCTGGTCCATAAGTCGATGCTCAATCATTTAGCCATGCTGGCTGGGTGGTACTTGTATTTTTTATTTCTATGGCAATTTTTCCTAATCTATCCATTCTTTTGTCATAGTGTCTTGTTGTTTTCTTGGTGTTTCGATCCTTCTTTTAGGTTTCTAATTATCTAAAATATACTGATGTTATATTATCTTTCAAGTTTCATTATAATCTCTCTTGTTTAGGGGGATCTAATCCTTCCACTTATGTCTGCCGATTTCTGCTTGTGATGTTATTTCCTTATAAGGTCTTATAATTTTTTTACTATAAGTTCAACATTGGTGGGATATTTCATTTTTCTACGTGTATCCAATTCCTTGCACTTACTTTTGCCAGGTGTATCCATCAGGGTCCAGTCAGCAGTCTGAAACCACACCGGTAATTGGAGCATAATTAGTACAAGGAGTTATTGAGGAGTTAAAGTTGCTTACTGAAAGAGTAAAAGACAAATCTGGAGAACGCAGCAACAGCGTTACATGGAGCAGCTACCATCTCTGGAGCTGAGGGAGAAGATCCAAGGGTACCAAAAAAAGAAAAAAAGAGCCGAGACCGGTTTGGCTCCGTGGATAGAGCGTCAGCTTGCGGACTGAAAGGTCCCGGGTTCGATTCCGGTCAAGGGCATGTACCTTGGTGGCGGGCACATCTCCACTGTGGGGCGTGCAGGAGGCGGCTGATCGATGTCTCTCTCTCTCATCGATGTTTCTGACTTTCTATCACTCTCCCTTCTTCTCTGTAAAAAATCAATAAAATATATTTTAAAAAAAAGAAAAGAAAAATAAAAAAAAGAAAAGAAAAAAAGAAAAAACCCAAACCAAACAAACAGAATTATTGCTGCAGCCCATGGGATGGTGGACAAGTCTTCTAAGGTGTGACGGGTCCGAGCTGCTCCACAGTTACCAGGCCCAGACTGGCGAACAGGGAGCTGGCAGGGCTGGAGAGCAGGGAGCAGCGTGTTTGGATACTAGGGAAGCTGAGAGAGAGAGGGGGGGGAGGCGGGCAATGACTTAGAGTCTTAGAGGGTGACAATGAGTCTCTTGTACACTGCTGGCAAAACGATGCCTGCTAGGAATCCGGTGAAAACTGCTGAGCGGCGGGCACCACTCGCTCTCTGCACACACTGCCAGCTGAGCCGCAGTCAGGGGAAAAGCGATCGCCAGACCAGAAGCAGCTCCTGCCGCTGCCCGCTTTGCACCGGTCCTCCAGCGCCCTCACTCGGCCAGGCCTGACATCGCAGCGGCTGGCCAAGGAAAAGGGTTGGCCAGATCCAGTCTCGCAAGCAGGGCCGAGATAGGTGGGTTTAGAGCCCAGGCAGCCAGGTGATAATTGGCACATCTGGCTCCTGAGGAGGTATCGCGGGACCAGGGCCAATTTTGTAATGTTGATTGACAGTGTGTGATAACTTAACCACGTAGTAAATTTGAACTTCAAACCCAGAAGAGGCATATTCCTAAGATTGTGATTTTTCAGGCAGATTCTCTCCGCTCAAAACCTCCCCACTCCCGTGTGGCAGTTATTTATACAGCCATAAACTGCCCATGCAGCCCTAGCTGGTGTGGCTCAGTAGATAGAGCTTTATTTTAGCCCATGGACTGAAGGGTCCTGCGTTCAGTTCTGGTCAAGGGCACGTACATTGGTTGCAGGCTAAATCCCTAGCCCTGGTCAGGGTCCGGCCCTGGTCAGGGCGTGTGTGGGAGGCAACGCATTGATGTGTCTCTCTCACATCTATATTTCTCTCTGTGTGTCTCTCCCCCTCAATCACACTCTCTCTAAAAATCATTGGAAACATATCCTTGGGTGAGAATTAACAAAAATGTCCATGCAAAAATACTTATATATTTTACTACTAAAAGAATTACATTACAGATTAATTCAGATAACTAAAACCTATCTAAAACTTCTTATTGCTCACAATGCCAGACTCATTACAGGAACAAAAATCTACAGACAGAATAAAACAACTCAAAGAAATATAAGCACAAAACCAAGAATAACCATCACAAAGATGAGCAAACTACCCATATGGAATAAACAGCTAACACAGCAGGCCCAGGAAGACTTTAAAATTAAGTCTAATATTCTCAGAGATAATAAAGTGCATGAGGCAAAAGATAAAACTGGATCTTTTAGAAATGAAATATGTGATCACTGAAATAAAACATTCAAGAGATGTGCTAAAAAAGAATAACAAACACCCCAGGAATGATATTAAAAATATTTGCCGATGCCCTGGCTGGTGTGGCTCAGTTGGTTGGAGCGTCCTGGTACACTGAAGGGTCACAGGTTCAATTCCCAGTCAAGGTATATACCCGAATTTCAGGTTCCATCCCCTGTGGGGGCACATATGGAAGGCAACTAATCCATGTTTCTCTCTCATTTTTTCCTCCCCCCCCCCGCCTCTCTCTCTCTCTCTCTCTGTCTCTCTGTCTCTCTCTTCCTTCCTCTCTCTTGAGAATCACTGAAAGGCATACCTTCAGGTGAGGATAAAAATAAATAAATGAATAAATAAATAAATGGTTGGGAACAACTCTTCCCCGCATAGGCCTCTTTAAACACACACACACACACACACACACACACACACACACACGCCCTAACCGGTGTGGCTCAGTGGACAGAGTGTCTGCCTGTGGACTGAAGGGTCCCAGGTTGGATTCCGGTCAAGGGCACGAACCTTGGTTGCGGGCACATCCCCAGTAGGTGTGCAGGAGGCAGCTGATCGATGTCTCTCTCTCATCAATGTTTCTGACTCTCTATCCTTCTCCCTTCCTCTCTGTAAAAAGTCAATAAAATATATTTTTAAAAATTACCCTCCCCCCACAGACAGAGTAGAGCACAAGTATCAAACACCTAATCAGTAAGACTTGGAACAGTATGCCCTGAAAACTATTTGCTCAAACGCAGATGAAAACTGAACCAGATTTTTCCAGAACACAGTGCGTAGGAACAAAGAAATGAAAAGTGGAAGAGACATGGACGATGGACCCAGAAGTTTCAATATGCACATGACAGCACTTTCCCGCGGATGAAAGGAGATAGCGGGAGGGCGGGAATGAAGAAGCACATGCTATCAGACCGCAGGAAGGACACCAGCCTCCAGGCCCGCAGGCCTCACCGCCTGCACAGGTGGCTTTCCTTTCGCACAGTCCTGGGCCCGCATACACTATTGCGAAACGGGGATCGTATCCCTTAGAGAAAACCCCAAAGGCATTCAGAGAGAAAAATAAACCGAGTAGCTACAAAGAAATGAGATCAAATCCACAACAACGGAGACCATGAGACAGTCCCTGGAACATTCTGAGAAAAAAACGGGCTCGATCCACCAAGCCTCAGCAGCATTCAGCCTCGAGAGCTAGATGAAACACTTTTGCTTTGCACCTCGAAATTGTTCTTCTCAGCCGAAACCAGTTTGGCTCAGTGGATAGAGCGTCGGCTCTGCGGACTGAAAGGTCCCAGGTTCGATTCCGGTCAAGGGCACGGACCTTGGTTGTGGGCACATCCCCAGTGGGAGGTGTGCAGGAGGCAGCTGATCGACGTTTCTTTCTCATCGATGTTTCCAACTCTCTATCCCTCTCCCTTCCTCTCTGTAAAAAATCAATAAAAAATATATATTTTTAAAAAAGATAAATTGTTCTTCTGAAATCCCGACAACTGCAAACTTTCTGTGCCTAGATATGTAAACTATTTTGAAAGAATTATTTGAAGATGTGATATGGCGAAATAAAAACGAGTCAAGAAGGAAGAGAAAATAAAACAAATCTAAGCAAACATTGGTGGGGAAAAAACCACCACCAACAATCCCCCTAAATGTTCGGGGGACCTCAACATGCGAGGGACGCAGGTGGAAGCGAAAACTGAGTATATGTTAAGGCTCTTGTTTTGTTGGGTAGGGTATGGAGTTAAGAGAAAAAGATATAGATATCTGCTAGTTACATGTTTTTTCAAATATAAATTCAAATAATATAACGGAACAACTGTAGGAAACAAACAGAATTACTCAGTAAATTATATGTAGCACTGTTTCCATTACAGCCAGTTTCTCTACTTAGAAACTTTACTATCAATCTGAAAAGGGGGCTATTGGAAATATTTCCTCGACGGTGATTTGGGGGCCAAACTCTGTTTTGAATATAGTTGCTTTCCTCTTCTGCATCTCCCCAGAAGCAGGAGACACAGAAGCGAGTTCCGTAGACAAGATGGGACGCGAAACCACAAAGCACAATCTACAAAAGCTGCTGGCCATGGGACCTGCAGACAGTGGCTCTCAGTCGGTGTGCTGCAAGAATTTTAAAAACATGCAATACCTGGCCCACTAGTCAGGGGCACTGAGCTCTCTCCCTTAAACTGTCCAATTAAACAAAAAATCACAACAGCCAACACAATAGCTATCCGGGGTGAATGAATCGAAATTATACTTATTTTTGTCAGATCGGCAAATATATATATATTTTTTCTGGGTGCCGCAGAATCTTAATAATTAGTTTACGTGTACTATGAAAGGTTGAAAATTGCTGCCAGAGTATTGGTTCTTTTGAATACATTTAAAAAAAAATAAACTTTATTGATTTTTTTACAGAGAGGAAGGGAGAGGGACAGAGAGTTAGAAACATCAATAAGAGAGAGACATCGATCAGCCGCCTCCTGCATGCCCCCTACTGGGGATGTGCCCGCCACCAAGGTCCATGTCCTTGACCGGAGTAGAACCTGGGACCTTTCAGTCTGCAGGCCGACGTGCTATCCACTGAGCCACACCGGCCAGGGCTAAGAGGAAAGCTGTTGAAGGGCTTCTCGGAGAGTTTTGCTTTGTCAGGAAAAGGACGGATATCTGGGAGCACTTTCCTCTCCCCACTTCATTCCCTGTCTGGAGTTGCAGCCGCCATTTGTGGCCGTGAAGGCATGGAGCAGAGGACTCTCACCTCCAGACACGTTCTGGTGCGAACAGTGGATGCCTAGCTATTGTTCGCACTGCCTGTCCCTGCAGTCCAACCCACTCCTAGCTCACCCAGGGGGGGTATCTGGCTTTGGGGTTCAGGGCTGTGTCTAGGTAGACACAAAGAGCAAAAAATCTAGGAAGGAAACCTAATCTGGTGTTTGGCTGAGGTCAGTCTAGACCTGGCAAAACCTGGAACTGGGCTGTGACAATTACATACCAGACACATGCGTGTAGTGTCCAGTGCCGCTCTCCGTCAGCACGGGTTTCTGCGTGTCCTGTTGTCAGAGAGAAAACGCTCTGACGTAAATAACAGCCTATAACATCAGAGTAATTGAAGGCAACATCCATGAAGAGGGATACCGCACTGATCGGGAAATCCGGCAGGACAGAACCGTTACGTTGCTGCCAAACAGAAGGCAAACAGTCTCGATTTCCCGCTGGGAAAGACTTGCTCACACAGTGATTCTGGGGAAACGGGAGGAGCTTACTCTGCTCTCAGGTTTCAAGGTAAAGATTCGTCCACCTGTATTTTTACACGCCGGTGGCCCTCAAAGTCGAACAGTTTGGATTCAATATAGCTCAGGTCCCAATACAACAAATACATTTCCAGTTTGGGTTTGGCAAAAAGATAAAACTCTGAAAAGTTGGAAAATGTGGATGTAAATGAAATTACTGAGGAATTAACCACCTCATAGTTTTTGGCAATCTTTTTTTAAAAATATATATATATTTTATTGATTTTTCACAGAGAGGAAGGGAGAGGGATAGAGAGTTAGAAACATGGATGAGAGAGAAACATCGATCAGTTGCCTCCCGCATGTCCCCCACTGGGGATGTGCCTGAAATCAAGGTACATGCCCTTGACCAGAATCGAACCTAGGACCCTTCAGTCCACAGGCCGAAGCTCTAGCCACTGAGCCAAACCGGTTAGGGCAGCTTTTGGCAGTCTTATTTTGGACCCTGGTAAACCACCACCTATCCCTCAATTGTATCTCGTTCAACCATCTTTTGATAACATTCATGGGAAAGAATTCTGGCAATGTCCAAAACTGGAAAATAAAAATTCTAATTCACATTTTCTTGAGCGTTGTTTTCTTCCTAAACTTTGCTCTTAACGTAGAATTGGGAGTTTCCTTCCCCTTGTGGCTCACTGTATCTTATTTAAAAATCTCTAGAAATAATGGGCTAACATTTTGAAGGAAAAATGATTTCTATACAAATGTCCCCTGGCTTATAGCAGAGGTGGCCACACAGTCTCCAGGGTCCTGGTGTGGCCTTGCTGTGCGTGCCTGTCTCGGACCAACATGCCAACATTTCCCTTCCTTCCTGTTTGCCAGCAGCGCCTATTTCTGCCCGGTGGCTATCCTCAGTTAGAAGGTGGGTATCAACTCTTTCCTGAGCTTTCAGTACACTGCCTGCCCGATTCCCAATAATCCAAGCAGATCAAGTGGCAGTCCTATGCCTGAATTTTCAACCTACTTCCCTTTATTTATTTATGCTAATCATCAGCCAAGGATATTTTTTCCCCGTTTATTTTTAGAGATGACGGGAGGGAAGAGGGGAGAAACGTCCATGCGAGAGGGACATTCATCAATTGCTCCCTCCCCTCAATGTGCCCCGACTGGGGCTGGGGAGGGTGTGCCCTTCTGTAAGAGGGTCCCACACTAACCACTGAGACACACTGGTCAGGGCCCTATTTTCCTTTAGAACATCCTTTTAAACAACCAGTTTTCAATTTTTCCAGGTATCTGTTCAACTCCCAGATATTTCAATAACATCTAATCTTACGGGTGTGGCTTTTCTAAAACCCATCCACCCATTAACTTTTGCTTTTATTTGCAAATTCGTTGTATTCTCTCTAGATACTAGAACTTACTGCCAAACAGAAAGCGGTTAATCTATGCACTAAGGCAGAGTTCACAGCCTACCAAATGTCACGCAGAATCAGACTCTGAGCGGGAGAAAAGACCTCAGGGGTCATGTACAACCACGTATCTTATGTGTATGTGGCCACCAGCGGCTTTGAACTTAATACTTTTCCAAAGAGGGATCAGGGAAAACTTCAATACAATAGAAATGGTAATTCGAGCTCATTTGCTTAAAAATGTGTTTGCTTGGGGACGGGGGATTGTGTGTAAATGTGTCACCACCCCCAAGCGGGAGGCAGTTCACTCGGAAGGTCACACCTTTCGAAGCCCGCGGAACGGCCTTCTGGAAGGATCGCACGGAGAAGAGGGAGAGGCTTTGAATCGCAGGGAACCGGCGGGTGACGGACAGCAATCTGCCGAGGGCTGTTGGAAATGGGTCGCAGCAAAAGGCGCTTTTGAACCGAATCTACTTCAGGTGCACATCGCGGGGAAGCTGGAGAAAAATCCCGAATGCAGACCTTTCACACGAGACCAATTAAAATAGACTGTGGGGCTGGCACAGTGTTTTTTAAGGCACCCCCCCCGCCCCTTGGTCTAATGTGCAGGCGAGGGTGAGATCCCCATTTTAGAGTAGGAAACCCCAGATAGGAAGGGTGGGTTTGGGGGGGGGGCGAGGGGGGGGGGGGGGGGGCGGAGAGCGGGGGACACAGATGAACCGAAAGCCCTCGGGCGGGGCGGCTCCCGCAGGGCAGGGACAGGGACCGGGCGAGCGCCAGCGGGGCAGACTGAAAGCTGTTTTGGGTGCTGACACTGCCTGGATTTGGGGGAATCGTAGTAAGATCAGCAGCCATCCAACCCCATCAGAGTGAAACCAGCCAGCCAGCGGCCCTGCTTCTCCCTCCAATCATATCTTCTCGCACCTTTTCCCACAGTCATAAAAAAAAAAATGACGGAAACGTTTTCTATCCCACGAAAGGCGCATGAGCGGACCGTGGGAGGTGCAAAGGCCTGAGAAGTCACAAGCCGTGGGCATTTCTTGGCGATTCCAGAAGCAAAAACTCACGAAAACAGAGGAGCGAGGCGCGGCCACGCCGGCGGAGCACCCGGGAGCGCGGAGAGTCGCCTCGAACTAAAGCGCAGCCTTTTTAAAAGCCGAGGGCCGCGAGGGCAAGGGCGGGGCCACCGCTGACGGTGACGGTGACGTAAAAGCTCCGCCCACACGGCCGCTTCCGGTGGCGCGCGGCCGCGCTTCCGCCTTTCCCGCCCGCTCGCCGGCCCCGCCCCGCTCCCCAAGCCCCGCCTCCCTCCTCCCCGCCTCCTCCCTGCCGCTAGCGTCCCGGCGCCCAACCGCCTGGAGAAAGGCCAGGAACTGTCGGAAGTCCCCCTGCAGGTTCCCCTTCCGGTCTGCTAGCGACTTCCGCTTTGGGCCGTCAATATGGTCGCTGCGGCTGCCTGGCGAAGCGGACTCTGATCCGTGGCGGAGGCGCAGCTTCTCTGCGGCAGCCGTCCCGCTTCCCCGCCCTCCCCCCCGCCCCTCGCTGCCGTCCCTGGGGCTGGCGGGCTCCTCGCTTCATGGGGGCGGGCCTCCGCGCCCGGCGCTCGGCTTCCTGTTCAGAGGCGCTTCGGCGGTAGGCGGCTGACTCTGCCCGCGCCCACCTCGGCGCGGTGACCGAGCCCCCCGGGAGGCTCCAGGGCCGCTGCGCCTAGCCCGACCCCGTGCCGCCATGCCCCCCGTGCAGCTGGAGAACCACCAGCTGGTCCCGCCCGGAGGCGGTGGCGGAGGCAGCAGCGGCCCCGCGTCAGCGCCGGCGCCTCCTCCCCCTGGAGCCGCCGTGGCGGCGGCGGCGGCGGCCGCGGCGAGCCCCGGCTACCGGCTGAGCACCCTCATCGAATTCCTGCTGCACCGGGCCTACTCGGAGCTCATGGTGCTGACGGACCTGTAAGTGCCGCGAACCCCATGCCTGCCCCGCCGTTCCCCCTTCCCGCCCAAGCGGCGGAGGGGCTAGCGCCGCTGTCTTCCCCTAGAGGCTGCTGTTTTCGCCTCTCCGCGGGCTGCTTCGCGTGGGTCTGTGAGCTCCCGGGGCATCGCGGAGGTGGCGCAGAGGCGCTTCGCGTCTGGGGTCTTTCTGGAGGGGCAGCCGCCGCCACTTGTTAATGATGCATGTTGCTAGGCTTTTGCCTGGAAAACCTTACCTGGGGGATTTTTTTTGCTCAGGTTGCCGACGGAGCCGGATTGATTTCTTGGCTGGAAGCGTTTTGAGCCCAGAGCCCAGCATTAGGGTTGAGGAATTACCTAATCGAGCTTCAAAAAAAAAAAAAAAACCCCAAAGATGCGAGATCTGTTTTACAGCCTCTTGACGGTACATTTTAGATGTGGGTTGTAATTGCTTCTGACTAAGCTTGAACTGGGGAGATGGATTGGGTAGCAGATGATAGCATAATTTGGATCCCAAGTTTTTTGTTTTTTTTTTCCTAGAACCTTTGGAATCTTAACGCATTTAGTGTAAGCAAAAGGTTTTGTTGTAGCTGGTCTGCTGTTGCAGTTTCTTGGTGTAGGAAGGGAATTTATAAATCCCCAAGTTACCCAGGAATTGCCTTGGGACATGATTAGGGTGTGATCCCTTCCGAGGTGGGTCAGGACACTGGGATGATTTTCAGCGTGCGGAGAAAGGGCACTATAAAATTTGGCGGTGTATATACTTTACTATTTTTTTGCGAGTTTTATTCCAGGTTCAGAAAAAGTTACGAATGAAAGAGTTTTTAATCTGTATTAGTTATCTTTTATCTGTTGCTAGACAGATCGGTGTTTTCAATGGAATAATTAGTATATAGATATTAGGCTATAAGGTGTCATAGTAAGTCGTTACTAGAGACTGTTAAAATATTTGTTTGCGTATGACTAAAAGAATTTGCAAAGGTTCCTCTTATTCCTGTAAAACATCATTCTCATTCAACTCTAACATACTGTGCTTTATTGAATGGGACAGAAAAAAGTCTATTCCCTTCTCATGAGAAACTTAAGATGTCACAATTAGGGATTATTGTAGTATTTATACTTCTTTTCACCATTTATTGTTGGATTTCATAAAAATCCAAGCGTATCCATGAGAAAATTCCATATATGTGAAGGTTACATGCCCTATGTATAACTATGGAGAAGTGTTAAAAACGGCTGCTAATAGTGGTTGTGTCATTTGTTTTCCCCTAGGGATTTGTAGAAATTCTTTGAATTGTTGTGGTGTTCTTGCTATTTTAGGACTTCGTTGTGGAGGAACATCTGTTTATTGCTGCAGAATAAGTATAGCCTTTTCAGTCCCATACACTTGATATGATTATGATTCCCATACTTACAGATCTCCAGACCCTGTATCCAGATGCCTACGTGTAAATACTAACAGGCATTGAAGTGTATCAAGTCCAGAACCAAACTCCTGCTTCCATTCAAATCTCTCCAAACCTTTCCTATCTCACTAAATATATCGCAATTCTTCCTGTTGTTGCCTCGGCCAAAAATACTGGGAAAATTCCCGGCTCCTATATAATAATTTCCTAGCCCCCACAGTACAGTTCAGCAGCAAGATGTCATCTTTGACTTCAGAATCTGACCATTTTTCAATGTTTCCTTTGCCCGTGTTACTTCAGTAGTCTGCTAACTGGTATCTCTGCTGCTGCCTTTTCTCTCTTCAGTTCCCCCCGCCCACCACCACCAAAAAAAGAGAGAAAATAGCCAGGATGATCCTTTGAAACCTGCTCACAACCCTCTGGTGGGTCCCCACCTCTCTTAGAGTAAACGTCTTTAGAGTCACCTATTTATAGGGTGACCATAAAATTGATGGTGGAAGTCAGAACGCTTTTGAGCATGAAAGATGGTGCTGTTAGTAGCAATGTCAAAGCAGCAGGCATAACCTGAAACTCCCCTGGGGAAACCAGGAACGTGGTCACCTTAGCTTGAAGGCCCTGTATCAGGGGTGGGGAGCCTTCTTTCTGCCAAGGGCCATTTGGATATTTATAACATCATTTGCCGGCCAAACCCAATTGTCAACTTAAAAATGAGCCTGCTGTATTTGGCCAGATATTTAATTAACTCACCCCCCCCCCCCCAATGCCTTGGCAGGGCCAGACCCAAGGATTTCGCGGGCCTCATACAGCCCTCCGGCCAGCTGTCCCCCACATTCATTCATTCATGTGCTAAATCGATGAACAATCAGGTAATCAATCCCCTACAGCGGTCGCTGCCTTCCCTCCCTCCCTTTCCTCTCTACCTTCACTCGCCGCTGCCTGCTTATTCTGTCTCAGGTACTCTACCTTCTTCCGGTTTGGTGAGGGTTCCCTCGCCCCTTAGAACCTGTGCTCTTGTCCCAGAAATCTGCGAGGTTTGCTCTCTCACTTCCTTTAGGTCTTCTTCGTTCCCACTTTCTCTCGCTCTGTCCTCTACTCCCTGCTTTGCTTTCTTTCCTCCCCGCCCTGAAAGCTCAGGGAGGATGGATTTTGATTTGCTTGCTTCTCTCCCCAGGGTCTGGGGCAGTGCCGCACATAGTAGGAGCTTGCCTGCTTCTCGTTGCTGTAACATGTCAGTGAATGACGTTTTAGAACGGTCGTCGTAGATCACGGAGAGTTTTATGGGAAGATTCGTTGTCGCTCTTGATAGATAAACGTTTTTCTCTCTTGATTTGTGGCTACCAAAATTAGCTTAGGGACTTAACCTTGGAAGTTCCTAAATGATGTATGTTTCCATGTTCCGTGTAGGAACTGTCAGGGTGAATGTATTAATAATGTAAGACCGGTGTTCTTGTCAGGGTCTTATTTCTCAGCATTGGATGCCTGTCTGTGGAGTATGGAATGAAAAAGCAGCCTTAGCATTTAAGGTGATTTGGTTTGGGCCCCAGATTTCTGTTTTTTTTTTCTCAGCTTGTCCACTTCCTACTACTGCCCCACTCCCTCCCCCTACCCAATACACATGCTCCCATCTTAGAGTTTATACTCTGCCTTGATTTTTTTTTTTAGAGACTTAGCATCTACTCTTTCTTAAACGTCTTTAAATTCAAATCAGAATATGCCAGAACTTCAGTCTGGTAAACTGAACCCACATTTCGGTATAAATAAGTTTCTGTGACTTAACCATTTCCAAAAGATTAGCATGTTAAGGCTTTTGCCCCAAATGGTGGATTTGTTTTCTGTAAAGGAATTTAACATAGATTAGGAGGGATTTGGGAGAGGGGGGGGATGTAGACAGCAAAGCCTGCCCTTTGTCCCCGAAATGACACCACCTGTGACATGGGAGGAGCCTTTTAGGGGCAGGTGGGAGAGCTGGACAATGATTCTGTCCTGTCTCTCTGACACCCGGGGTTCTTATTCTCTCCTTCCCCTGAGGACAAGAGCTTCCACATGTAGAGGAACTCAGCAGCTGCTTTTACTTCCCATCTTCGGCTAAAGCCTTGCTTTCTGCCTCATGCTCTGATCTGCTTGTCCTTCTGGCACCTGCCTAGTTCTTTTTACACCGGATGACGCCCTCAGCTGCCATCCCCCTGTCTCCCGCAGGGCCTGTAGGTAACGATAGCCAGCGCTGATTTGAATGGTTTTCCCCGTGGTCTGAGTTTGCCTGTACCTGTGGCATGTGGCTGGGAGAGGAGGATCGGCGGGCCTTGGTGTAGATTCTTCAGGAACGAGGAAATGTCAGGGGAGGTTTAGGGTTCAGGCCATTGAGCCTTGGATCCTGGGGCGAGTCGGGAGGCAGATCGGGACCTTTCTAAAAGCCTCAGTGGATGCGAGAGTGCTCCCTGGTCAGGGGCGTGGTGGCACTGGTTGCTGGCTGTCCTGGAGGGCTGGCAGAAAGAGAAATTGTAAACCAAACCTTTCGGAGCTCTTTGACAGTAACAGATAATTTACATCTACTCACGCGAAACATCAGAATTCCTGGGAAACCCCGGCTCTTTCTTGTGCTCAGCTGCCAGCTTTCCCGCCAGCACAAGACAGGGAGGGCCACTGCTTGGAGGCGAGCTCCCA
Source organism: Lasiurus cinereus (assembly GCA_011751065.1). Taxonomy (NCBI): domain Eukaryota; kingdom Metazoa; phylum Chordata; class Mammalia; order Chiroptera; family Vespertilionidae; genus Lasiurus; species Lasiurus cinereus. Next base: position 6,191,420 of record JAAGEH010000137.1, read on the forward strand.
CTGGATGTGGGCAGACTGGCACCCAAGTAGTACCCTGCATCTGTGACCATTTTAGCCTGAAATCATGTTTTCTCTGACTCTCTCTGCTACAGTGTGCTCATGTACAGCGTGGGCTTCATACGTGTCTGAGGTTCATGCAATACCCTCTGAAGCGTTCTGAATGGAGAAAAACGCTCCTTTGGTAGTTTCCCCTTACAGCCGCGTTGCTGGAAACTTAGAAAAGAGTTGGGAGCCACACAAGCCTGTAGTGGCCGTGTATCTAGTTTTTCTGAAACCCAACGTGGCTCATAGAGTCACGAAGTAAAAACTGTTGCCATGTTTTAATGAAGGTGTGCATATATTTAGTCCATTTCTTTGTTTTCTTCTTAGACTGCCAAGGAAATCTGACGTGGAAAGGTGAGTATGAAAAACACCTTAAATCTGTGTCTGTGTTGCTGTGTCTATGAGTATATGTGAGGATGTGTGTGTAGGAGAGAGTGACAGTGAGGATGGGCATGGATGGTAGTGCTACAGATCGGAAACCTAGGCCCAGAGCGCCGGGGCGATTTTTTCACATCATTTCGTTGTGATGTCTTCATCCCTGACAGTTCTTGGTGTGAGACCAGCTCTGGATCTTAGGTTTTCAAACCTTTTTAAAGTCACTGACCAGGTCAAGTCCCTGAGAAGATGTAAAACTTAATGGAAGAAGAAGCTAAGGCATAGACTGCCTTTAAAAGTTGGCTGCCAGCTTACCCTTCGCTACAATGATGCCATTAGATATCTTTAGGGACTTGACATTTGCCTACTATTGTTGCTGTTTGAGAGTTGAGGGGATTTTGATTCAGTTGCAGTTTGAGGCTTAAGATACAGCTAAACACTGTTATGTTTCCGTAGGCCAAAGGAGCAAGATAAATTAAGGTTTCCAAGAAATCTTGTGATGGAGATATTCTGGCTATAGCATAGGCTGTCACTATATTTCTGGCACTTCTTATGCTCCTTAGTTTAAGTGTTTTGTTTTGTTTTTAAATATATTTCTTTATTGATTTCAGAGAGGAAGGGAGGAGAGAGAGATAGAAACATCAATGATGAGAGAGAATCACTGATTGGCTGCCTCCTGCACGCCTCCCACAACCAAGGTACGTGCCCTTGGCCGGAATTGAACCTGGGACCCTTCAGTCCGCAGGCTGACGCTCTATCCACTGAGCCAAGCCGGCTAGGGCTAGTTTAAGTTTAAGTGCCAAGTCACTGGAGAGGATTTTAGCCTTTATTAATGATTACACTCTCCCCCTACCCCCAGCTGACCTTTCTGCTGGAATTAGACATAGATCAAAAAGCGAGGAGAGGAAAAGTGGAAGCGCGCCTGTGTTACGGTTTGGCTGGCCAGTTTTAAAGGAAGGTCTGGAAATGGAGGTCAGGATTTGTGCTGTCCACTCTCAGTGGGAAGTTCTGGAAAACCCATCCCTTGAGACAGCAGGGTGTAAGAAACCCACGCTCCCATGGTCTCCAAGGGGCAGGTCCTCTTTCTAGGAGAGGAGCTCACGTGGGACACTGAATGACTAACACACAAATCTGTTTGTCCTGGGAGAGGAGCAGAGACCTCAGTCCTGTAAGCCGTTCGGGTGACGTACCGAGGCTCCTGGCCCTGTGGGGCTGCCGATCACAATGCACTGTTCACATTGCGGCTGTGCCCCGCCCTCGCCCCTCGCCCCTCCCCCCTGAGGCTTGCTGAGTGTCTCTTGTAGGCTCCCTCACTGGCCTAATCAGGACCGTATTTGCCCCCTGATTCTTCTTCTACTTCCAGGAATATTGCTGGCCGATCCCTAAGAAAGCATGCCAGGTTATTGTGGGCTCGGTGTGCCTTTTTATTTTATTTTATTTTATTATTTTTACCATTTTTGTTGATTTCAGAGGGAAAGGGAGAGTGTGAGAGAGAAAGCGAAACATCAGTGATGAGAGAGAATCATAGATCAGCTGCCTCCTGCACACCCCCTCACTGGGATCAAGCCCACAACCCAGGCCTGTGCCCTGCCTGGGAATTGAACCCTGACCTCCTGGTTCACAGGTCAACACTCAACCACTGAGCCACACTGTTCGGGCATATGTGTGCTCTCCATAGGATTATACTTGAGCAAAATGTATTATTTTGGTGCCTTGTACCATAGCATTGCTGCTGGCGAGATGCAGAGCCGAGGATCGGGTCTGCAGGTGATCGAACTAAGATTGATAGGTCAGAATCCATTGGCGAGAGCTTGTGTGCTGTTTGGGTCCTGTCTTTGTCTTAGTCTGTCTGTCGAATATGTTTTTCAGTGTCTCAGGTAAACCATGAGAGTCTGATGATCAGTTCTGTAGATGACATGAAGTTGCAAGTTCTAGCTAATACATCGATTGACAACATAAAGCCTTTAATTAAGCTTTAAAGGCTTTATAAGGAGATGATAAAAAAAGAGTGATGAATAAGTACTGAGAGAAAAAGGATTGTAATGGGTGTAAAATAGAAATAGATATGGACAGGCCTAGCTTTTACTTTTAGTATTCAACTTTCTTTGCTTGGCTAATTTAATATCTAAGTTTATCATTGAAATTCGTTTGGTCCAGAGTTGCATGGCTGAGTTCTTTTATTATTTAATTTTTTAGGTTGTGCCCTTGCTTTTGTGGGAATAATACAGTTGCAAGCTCTATTTCAATTCTTTCCTCTTACCAAAAGGTTACTAATGCATAACTCATAATTTCAGTGACAAAATTCCTAATTCCTAATTTGGTCCCCTATGTGACCCAGTTAACGTCTATATAGTAACTTTATATCTGTGAGTTTACTGTATTTTAGCAAACAACTTTTATTGCAATATAAAATTAGTTTTTAAATGTGATTTATTGCTAAAACATTCTTTTGGATTTATGACTGAGATAAAGCATATGCAGGTGGTATATAAAACATAACAATATTTTATATGTATTTAGATAAATATTATAAGTGGTTCTTTTTGTTGTAATGGTTTTAAACAAAGATTGAGTCATACTTTAGCTCAGATTAAATAAACTATGAAGTTCTTTTGAATATGCTGATTTATTAAGAATTGTTTTATTTTTATAGGAAAATAGAAATAGTACAGTTTGCTAGCCGGACACGTCAACTCTTTGTTCGATTACTAGCTTTAGTGAAATGGGCTAATAACGCTGGCAAAGTGGAAAAATGTGCGGTGAGTTAAACTTCTGATTTGATTTTATAAAAAATAACTGTGGAATGTTAACTTATAATAGAGACTCTAATTTCAGCTTTAACTTATGTATGCTGATTTGTTTTGAGAAACATTACTTACGTGAATAATATTTCTGATGATAATGTATAATATATTTCTGTAGAAGCTTAGTATTTGCTTATGGACAGAAAGAAAACTGGGCAATATCTGGAGACATCAATAAGCTAGGAGATATTAATTAAGAGACTTTAATTAAATGGGGGGAATGGTTAACGTATATTTGTGTGGTTCCTTAGTTTGCAAAGTACTCTCTTATATTTTGCCTGTTGATTCTTGACAACCCTGTGAGTATGACAGTATTTATTTTACAAATGAGGAAACAGTGAGTTCCCTAGAATTAAGTGGCTTCTTCAAGGTCACAGAGCTGATAAGAGCGTATATCTGTTTGTTTATTCATCTACTCATTCTCCCAACATTTATGGAGCACAGGTTATGGGATATGATGGATGGAGACTTGAATGAGGAGGCATAGCCCCTGCCCTCAAGAAGCTCATAGTATTTTGACTCTTGAGTAACGCTTTTGAATTCAAAGGACTGACATGCAGTGAAGTGGACCAAGGATGCTAAAAACCTCTTGTCTGTTGAGATGATTGGGGAATAAAAGTTTGTAGACAGAAAGTCTTGGGGACACTATAAAGCATCATTGAAAGAGTAATGCTTTATTGTAAGTGTTAGAAATACTTAAACAGGTTGATTCCAAGCTTATTTATCAGCAATTGGACAGTTCATTTCCTTGTTTTGGAAATTGGGGCACCAAGTCTAAATAAATATTTTGGCTGAAGTGAAGAAGCATGGTGTAGTGTTTCTGTGGTTCATATAATTGGTGAATGTGGGGTAATCTTTTCTTAAAGATGTTCAAACTTCCAGCGAAAAGTTAGGTATTACTCAAGTATATCAAATCCAAGGGTTCAGTTGTTCAAGATGGTGTTAAATTCTAAATTATACCATGGGTATTTAGTTCCTGTTTGATACTACTGCGTTGTGCTTCAATAACATATCAAACAAAAACCCAAACTCTTGGTTTTTATATCGAGCCATATTGCATTCATCTTCCACTAATTCATAGTATAGTGTTCTGTTATTTGTTTGAATTGGCTATTCAAATAAGTCATTCTGATAAAGTCTCATTGAATTTATATTGTTTCCATTTTGTGAATGTAGATACATGTCAAAGATAAAGTCCATCAACTGGAGAATTAGAGGATTATTGACACTTCTGTTCTCAACCTAATGATTATTTACTGTCTTTAGAGGTGCTTGAGATTACTAGATCATGATCTTTAGCCATGCCAGACATATTTACATGTATAGCTGAGTGTAGATATACACAGTTTAGTCCGACTAACGTTTTATCTGAGAAAAAGAGAAATATCTCTTGTTCTGTTAGAGCTATTTTAAAAACAAAACAAAACAGCTTCATTGAAATGTACATATCATGCCATCCACCCATTTGAAGTGCACAATTCAGCGGTTTTTAATATATTCGCAGGTACATGCAACCATCACCGCGGTCAATTTTAGAACATTTTCATCACTTCACCCCTTAAACCATTGCCGATTTAGCTGTTGTCCCCAAGTACCTGCCCCTAGCCCTCAGCCAGCAATGACGTGCTCTTCTATAGATTGGCCTCTTCTGCACATTTCATATATTGAAATCATCATATGTGATCTTTTGTGACTGTCCGTCTTCCACCAAGCATCGTGTTTTCAAGGTTCACTCACATTACAGCATGGAGTGGCACTTCATTGTTTTTTGTGGCGGAATTGTATGGTTTTGTTTATCCACTCGCCAGTTAATGGCCCTTTAGGTTATTTGCAGTCTGTGGCTGTTGTGAATAATGCCGCTATAAACATTCACGTGCAGGTTTCTGTGTGGGCATCTGTTTTCATTTCTCTTGGGGGTAGATCTCGGGAGTGGGATTACCAGGTCCTGTAGTAACTCTGTGTTGAGTTATGTGAGGAACTGCCCAACTGTTTCCAAAATGGTCGTCCCCTTTTACAGTCCTGCCAGCACGGTGGGAGGGGCCCACTCCCCACACGGACACTTGTTCTTGGGTGACATTTTGATTCTGGCTGTCCTAGCAGGTGGGATGGAGCATGTCAGGGCGGTTTTTGTTTGCATTCCTTTGATGACTAATGGTTTGGGACATCTTGTCATGTGCTTTTGGCTGTTTGTATATTTTTCTTAGAGAAATACCTGTTTGGTACCCAGTTAAATTTTAAAGGAAGATAGATTATTAGCTATATTAACAGCTGGTATGTGAGTGCTTAAAAGGAAAAAAAAAAACGAACATGCTGATCACTAGGGACCTACATGGAGTCACTAGTAAGTTACTAAAAATGAAAGTTTTAATCTTTATTTATTTGATTTCTAAGGCAAAGGAGGATAGCTGAAGTTAGTATATGTTGAGGTGAGCAAGGTGGTCGAGGGTGTTTCATTCATTACCCGTGTTTAAGGCAGAGGGACTTGGGCCGGATAAACTGTGGCACCCCATTAGGGTTGATGCATGTCTTCCTGGAGGCAAGTCTTTGCTCTTCTTTGGCCTTGACTTTGGCCTGATAAGCATTTTCAGTGCTGAGCAAAGGGAGGATTGGGATGACCTAAATCTGAGTAAAAACCAGTTCAGAAGTTGAGAGAAGGCAAGATCAAAAATGCTTCTAAATATGTTAAAATCAGACACATTCCAGTCCTGCATTAAATTGGGACGGGAAAGCAGATCTTGCTTGTTAGAGATTCATCAAGATGCATGAACAAAAGACTAAGGCCTTTTAGCTAACTCCCAGCGTGCTGTGTGCTAGCAATGGCTTCTAATAAAGCAGTGTCAGCATCAATAAAAATCCATTTTACCAGTCTGGGGGAGGCAAAAAAAAAAATGTTCCTCCCATCTTTCTAAGTTCTTCTGATTAGGCGAACGATCAAATTAACATGAGACGTTAACAGGAGAAAATGTCCAAATGGATTCATCTGTACCTGCGGAGGTTACATAAGACTGAGACTGGAGGACAGGGAGGCTTATATGCTGTTTTGGACTGAGGAGAGGGAGGCAGAGGAGGCCGGCAGTTTGCAGGGAGCTGAGAAAGAGCAAGCATGCGGGACATTCTTGCTGGGCCGCCCTGAAACAATGGGACGCCGAGGGGAGCCCGAGGAACAGGCTTGGCCAGATTCCTCCCTGTCTGCCACCTTTCATTTCCATTCTCATGCTAAGGGATGCTCCCTGCCTTCACTGGGGCCTTTCGATGGGGATTCCTGTAGGCAGGTGCGGAGGAGGGGCCAGGTTCTCTCTGAGTCTCGTTTCTTAAAAATAACCCGCTTAAAACAGCCCCCA
>JAAGEH010000137.1:6197991-6253769 GCA_011751065.1 Lasiurus cinereus
GTTCCAGAAGAGAAGCAGAAGATAGAAGTTTCAAGGAATAGGTTTCAGCTTTGTGATGAGCTCTGAAGCTCCAATGCCCTGGTGAAATGCCCCGAGTAGGGAACTGCTGGGCATGAACTTGACCAAGATCTCTTAATGAACAGTGTTTACGGAGTGTTTTTCTACGCACTGTCCCAAGGTTTCCTATGCATTAACTCTTCTTGTTGTGTTAATCCTCACCGGAGGAGATTTTTCCCTTGATCTTTAGAGAGTGGAAGGGAGGGGGAGAGACAGACAGAAACATGGATGTGAGAGAGACACATCGGTTGCCCCCTGCACTTGCCATGACCAGGGCCGGGGATGAAGTCTGCAACTGAGGTGCGTGCCCTTGACTGGAATTGAACTGGGGCTGTTCAGTCCGTGAGTGATATACCCTATCGACTGAGCCAAACCGGCTAGGGCTGCATTAACTCTTAATCCTCAGAACAGCCTCATGAGGTTGGGAATCATCTCCATTTCACAGTTGAAAAACTGAGGTACAGAGGGAGTAAGTCCCTTCCCCGAGGTTATAGGGTCAGCTAGTTACACAGTTGACATTGAGACCGAGGTAGTCCGGGTCCAGGAGTCCACACTTCATTGCCAACTGTTAACAATTTTAACTGAAAGCCTTTTAAAAGAAAGGGTTTGTCATTGATTAGGCCATTACTAGCAGAAAGAAAAGAAAGAAAGGAAAGAAAGAAAAACTGTCCGGGGCATGGAGTCTAAACCACCAGCCGCATGGCTAGGTGGCAAAGAGACACATCGGCCTCCTGGACTTTGGCCAGTGGCTTCTTACAGCAAGCTGGGTGGGGAAGATGCGAGCCATTCAAAAGGCGCTCCATTCGCTGTAGACAGAGCAGGTGGGAGAAGCTAGCTGGGCCTCATTCCATGACTTTAAAGCTCACGTGGAGACTCTTGGGGTTCGGGGTGCCTGGCTGTTCCCTCTTTCTAGGTAATCTCTGAAACAGCCAGCTGGCAGTTCATTTAATCATTCCAACCTACACTAAGGAGTCTGCGCAGTCTTTTAGTCGGTTCTGCACGGCACCTAACTGATGGACCCCCCCTTTCTGTCTCTTCCTCCCACCCTCTGGCCTTCTGGAATTTAATTTGGGGCACCTCAGCATTTTCTCCTTGTCACCGACCAACTCCAGGAGTCTGTAAGAGCAGTAAAAGGGATTTTTATCCTATTTATGCTTTCTAATGTGATATTGTGTGTCTGGAATGTTAAGGATAAAGAAACAAATTAAATTGATAGAAGGATCTTGTTTTCAAAAAGATGCTGGAAGAGATTATTTTTTAATAATTTATTTTTTTAATCCTTACCTAAGGATATATTTTGTTTTGTTTTTCATTGATTTGAAAGAGAGAGGAAGGGAAGAGAGAGAGAGAGACATCGATGTGGGAGAGAAACGTCAGTCAGCTGCCTCCCACAGCATCCCGCCCAGGGACCGAACACACCACCTTTTGGTGCACCAGACGGCCCTCTAACCAACTGAGCCACACCAGCCAGGGCTGCAAATGTTTAGAAGAAATGTTTTGTAATAGCAAGTACCTATATTAATTCCCCTTGAAGTTTACTTGGAAGCAAATCAATATTTGAAGTGAAAAGTTGCTAGTTTCCCAGGAAGCTTAATTCATACATTTACCCTTTCTTTTAAAGATGATCTCGAGCTTTTTAGACCAACAAGCCATCTTGTTTGTGGACACTGCTGACCGCTTGGCCTCCTTGGCTAGAGATGCGCTGGTCCATGCACGCCTGCCTAGTTTTGCCATCCCGTACGCCATTGATGTATTGACTACTGGGTCTTACCCACGGCTGCCCACCTGCATCAGGGTAAGTACATCCTCTCCCGTTCTTAAAAGCTGAAGGCTTTGGCACGGGATCCACTATATTATTAAGTAGACCGCCGAACACTTTCATACCTTTACAACAAATATTTGTTTTTCCTGTATAACTGAAGTTGTGTTTTGTTTAAATAAATTGGGGTCAGGATGTGAGTAGCTATGAAAGTGGGTGGGTCCATTTTTATTTTTTTGGAGAGGGAGAACAGATATGCAGGTGTAACTTACGTCTCTTTCCGATGAGAAAATACTGCCTGCTGGTTGCTTTCGGGAAGTGTTTTAAAATGTACGGTGCTGGTTTTTGACGGCCTTAGTAGTATTGTATTTTATACTGCTAAGAAGCGGTGGACATCATCTCGTGGCAGTAAGTTGGTTTCATAAATAGAGCACGAAGAAGATCATATTGCACGACCATCTTAGCTGCGACTGATGGGATCACGTGGCACTCTACTCAGGAGAATAAAGGTCACTGTTACTGGATGTAGAAGACAGGAATGAGTGTTAAGATTCTCTTGGGTAAAAGTAAGAAAATACGACGTGAAGAAGACACAGCTAAAAACTATGCCTCTTTGTACCTTATTTTAAAATCACTTCAATTTTTTTGAAGGACAAAATTATCCCTCCAGACCCAATTACCAAAACTGAGAAACAAGCCACCCTCCACCAGCTGAACCAGATTCTTAGACATCGGCTTGTGACCACCGATCTTCCTCCTCAGTTAGCAAACCTTACAGTTGGTATGTACCCGAAGGTTCTTGTTTTCAGAATTGACTTGTTGGCAATGTGTTTTTTAACGCTTTGGGGATTTGATGAAAAGAAATGTCATGACGAGGCTTTGCCCACAGTGCTGGTGGTGGCTGAGGCTGTGGCTGGTCAGCCTGGCGTTTCTCTTGATCACCTGGAAACACAGTGCTGGCATTGGAAGCTGGCAGGCGGGGAGCTCCCTCTTGATGCTAGAAGGGTTGCCTTTGGTTGCTTAATGACCCAGAAGCTGGCCACCGCTTATGCAGGAACCCCTGAATTGTCGGAACATTGATGCAGAAACATTCCATCTATTTAAAATCTCTTAACCAGCAAGACGGAAGGTTCTGGGTTAGCAAAGAGCTGCTTGCTTTTTTCTCTTTTTCTTAGCAAAGTAGACTTACTCTTCTTCTTTTAAAAGCAAATGGCCGGGTGAAGTTTCGAGTTGAAGGCGAATTTGAAGCCACCTTGACCGTAATGGGAGACGATCCTGATGTCCCATGGCGTCTTCTCAAGCTCGAAATCCTAGTAGAGGATAAGGAAACAGGAGGTAAAGCATCACTACGGATTGAAGTCCGAAGTACTGACTCAGATGTTCGAGTTTTTCATATCAGCGAAACATTTTGGCAGAGTAATAAATGTGGTTAGCAGTTTCTCCTGTAATTTGAAGCCGATTTTATGATAATCCTAATTACCTACCGCCCTTAGAGATTTCCGTGTTTAAGTATAATGTGCTCTAGTTTCCATAGATAATTTCAATCCTTTTTTTAAAATTCATGATTAGTCAATATATTCCTCCATAATTGGTACTGTGACATGATCTGTACGCTTTTCTGATTAACCACTTTGTTTTCTCCTGTGAATGGAAGATGGACGAGCCTTGGTTCATAGCATGCAAATCAACTTTATCCATCAGCTGGTACAGTCTAGGCTCTTTGCTGATGAGAAACCTCTTCAGGACATGTACAATTGCCTGCGTATCCTTCTGGAATTTGAGACACGTGTTTATAAGGAATTGGTGTCTCCTTCTCCCCCCCACATTTCCATCTGCCCCTCACCTTGAACTGGAGCAGCCTGCACCCTCCCCATCCACTTTTTTGGGTAGAACTGGGGCTGGGGAAATTGGTCAGTGTGAAGAACAGTCATCTGTAGTAAACCCAGTTGTAAATTTACTGTTGACTTTGCGGGTAAAATTAAAAAATGATGGGTTAGAAGTAGTGCTATTTGGAGAAAAAGTAGTCCTCTCCAGTCTACCTATATTCTCTAAACTATGATGAATTAAGGGGCAACTGAATGGTTTGTTTGTATTGGGTCAAAATTACATACACATTTTTCTAAAACGATGCCACAAATGATACCACTTTTTAGGCTAACTCATTGGCGAAATATAATTCCAGAAATTTCTTTCAGAACCAGTTCCTAGGAATAGAGCTTTTGCTAAATGACGTTTGCTTGTACCTCATTGGCTGTTGTAGTAATATGTACTATATTTGCTTAACGAGATCCATCAGATTCTTTTTGCTTGTCACTTCAGTTAGAAGTGCTACATTCCCAAACTCTGATGTTAATCCGGGAGCGGTGGGGAGACCTTGTGCAGGTGGAAAGGTACCATCCTGGGAAGTGCCTCTCCCTCTCCGTGTGGAAGTAAGTAAAGTTGGCTGTGGTGGGTTCCAGCTATGACTGCAAATACTCTTTTCGTTTCTCTTTTCCTCTCATTCATCTGACGCACTATATTCCGATAGCTGTGTGCCGCTAGCAATGTGATTTTGTATAGTAAGGCCCCATGGTATCATAGAAGCTATAGAGGACATCCATAATTGACAGCTTTCTTAGAACGTGGCATGTTTTACGTATGTAGACATCTGTCTGTATTAAGACTTATTCTTCTTTAAAAGTTAGATGACTCTGGGCCATACCAGATTGCTAAAAGACTTAGATGATTGGATATTGTTTTAAAAACAAACCTGCTTGCTTATCACAGTTATACATTTTGAATTGCTACTTTTAAAATCTTTTGGGGGGAGGGTTTTGGGAAAAATTAATATCGAGCTGCTTACAGTCCCAGTTTCCTATTCGAACTTTGCTTGATCCCCATTTTCGGGAAAGGAATCAGAGATGAATAGGTATCACTTAGAATACAGGTTGTTCTTTTTTGGGATTTTTAAAATTTATTTTGTATGCATATATTTTATTTTTAAATTCTGTGTCTGGGTGTGTTTCTTTGTTTGTGGGATGTTTTTTTATTTGGATGCAGTAAACCAAATATTGTGTTTGATTACAGAATAGCTGTCTTCCCAATATTAATGTATTCCCTCCACAAACAGTGAGGGACTGCCATATTCTGGCCTCTGGCTAAGGCACACAATGGATTGCCTCTGTTTCATTCCAAAAGTTAACAGGCGTTGTTGAAAAAATTGTGTATTTTTTTCTCTTTAGTCAACAGATTCTTGGAAGAAAAACAGGGACGGCATCTGTTCACAAAGTTACAATTAAAATCGATGAGAATGATGGCTCGAAGCCTCTACAGATTTTTCATGACCCTCCTTTGCCAGCTTCTGATTCCAAATTAGTAGAAAGAGCCATGAAGGTAGACATCTCAGTATATTTTAATATCGGCTTAATTAAATGGATATAATGTGACTTATCATTTATACTTAAACTTTTAGTGTAAATTCTTTTAATTACCTAATTGTTCCTAAAACCCTTTATGGAACTTGTTTTAAATGACTGCTACGCTTCTGCATTTGTTATTTTTTAAAAATCTAATATTGCCAAGACCGGTTTGGCTCAGTGGATAGAGCGTCGGCCTGCGGACTGAAAGGTCCCAGGTTCGATTCCGGTCGGGGGCATGTACCTTGCTTGCGGGCACATCTCCAGTGTGGGGCGTGCAGGAGGCGGCTGATCGATGTCTCTCTCTCATCGATGTTTCTGACTTTCTATCCCCCTCCCTTCCTCTCTGTAAAAAAATCAATAAAATATATTAAAAAATATAATATTATAATAAAAAGATGTCCTTTTATATTTGATCATTTTGATCAGATCATCATTTTGTTTTTAAGGTCATTTAATCTACAATAACTGATACATATAGTATCTTGATCTATACTCATCAAAACGTTACCTGTAGTCTTTAAGCTACCAGTACCACATGTTTATTTTTTTACTTTAAGTTTGTGCTTAATCATTATGATTCTAAAAGGAAATATCTTGAGGCACAATAATCTGCTCAAGCTTTAAAGTAAAAATGCTTAAATTGCACATGTGATTGATTCTGTTGTTCTTGTCTATGCAGATTGATCACTTATCAATAGAAAAACTCCTGATTGACAGTGTTCGTGCACGAGCGCATCAGAAGCTGCAGGAACTGAAGTCCATTCTTAGAGGCTACAATGCCAACGAAAACTGTAGGTTCTTTTAAATAGGCATCTTTGTCTTTTGTTTAAATTAGTACTCACTTTTATTTTCTGAAGGGTCTGTCTTAATATGCCCTCTTTCCTGATACATAGGTGTTTTTGTGAACATTTTTGCACTTTAACTTGTGATCTACCCAGCTTGTTCTAACTTTTTCCTTATTTTCTTTTTATTTAGCTTGGCCTTATTTTTGAAATGCATGCATATTGACCCCCCTTAACACTCTTTTTCCTATTGGAATGGCAGCTATTTTAACATTTTAGTATGACTTTTATTTCTTTTAGGTTTTCTTCTAAGGTTAAGGCAGCTTTGCAAATGTTTCTAATATAGTTATAAAATGTGCCTCTTTGAAGCAGAATGTATGCTTTGTCTTTTAAAACAGTTTTTGAATTGTTAATACATTAACAGGGTTCAAAGTAAGAAATACAGATAGACACCCAGTGAAAAATCTTCCGGTGACCTAGTAGATTCAGAGCTTTGGGGGATAGTCAGTCATTTAGAAAAGCAAGTACTTTTCGTGCTAGAAATACAGTTTCGCAGTATCATCCTGGGCATATTTACTGTCCCTGCCCTAGTGGTTGTTGGCTGTGGCTTCCTGGTGCCCACAGAGAGCAGCCTTTAAGTGAGCTGATGTTGGAGTGCCATATAAAGAAGTTCTAATAGCACCAGCAGCAAAAGTGCTGCGGTTCATGACCACAGAGCCCACCTCGAGCCATTGTACTTAAAAAGGCAGCTTCTTAGGTACGGACTGGTCACACTGCCTGAAGAAAAGACAGAAAGTCGGGAAGATAACTGTGTTTAGAATACATCATTTCTAAGGAAGGTGAAAAAGAGGATCTGAGACAAGCTAAAAGAGGAAGGGCTGCTTAACTTAAAATGCAAATGGGAGCCTCAAAGAACTAAAGGGTGTGGCAGGCATCTGGCAAATGTAGTTGTTCCATCTCCTTTGAGGGGGCATGTCCTTTCACCCCATCAAGGTTTAGCATTAGAGTTCTCAGGTTTTACATTTAAATTAAATGTCATTATAAGATGTGTAAATTGCCCCCGCTCCCATTTTAATCCCTCAAGCGATGTTACTAAATACAGACCTAAAATTTATGATTGGAAAGCATAATTAAAACTCTCATTGGATCCTCCTTTTTGTTTTTTGTTTTTAATTGCTTTATTGAGATACTAGTGAGCGGGGGATGTCCCTCAGCACCCTCTCCAGTCTGGGAGCCCTCAAGGGACATCCCTCTCACAATCTGGGACTGTTGGCTCCTAACTGCGCACCTGCCTGACTGCCCTTAACCACTCTGCCTGCTGGCCTGCTCGCCCCAACAACCACCCCGCCCCCCAGCCATTGGCCTGCTTTCCTCCAACTGCTTCCCCCCCCCACCGCCTGATTGCCCTAACTGCCCACCATCGCTTTGCTTGGAAGTACCCGTATCCCTTCATAACCTACATTTGCCCTAGTTGGGAATTTACCGTATTTTCCGGCGTATAAGACAACTTTTTAACCCAGGAAAATCTTCTCAAAAGTCGGGGGTTGTCTTATATGCCGGATGTCATCTTATAGGGTGAGTATATCCCAAACTCTATATTTTAAATGGAAAAGTTGGAGGTCGCCTTATATACCCAGTCGTCTTGTATGCCGGAAAATACAGTACATCCAAAAGATCTTCCGGAAGGTCTCCTGGTCTAATTAGCGTATTACCCTTTTACGCAGTTGATGGCTGATGTGTTTTAGATGCAGTGCCAGAGTATAGCTAATTCACATATAATTCACTCAGTGTTTTTTTAATACATTCAAAGAGTTGTGCAACCATTACCACAATCTAATTTTAGAACGTTTTTCGCATCCCCGAAGGAAACCATGTACTCATTAGCAGCCCCTCTCCCCTCCGCCCCTCCCCCCAGCTCCCTGGCAACCACTAATCTATTTCTGTCTAGAGACTTGCCTTCCAGGACAGTTGAGAGTAATACACATGTGTACCTGTGAGTGGAATGGCTGGGTCCTATAGTGACTCTCTCTGTCTTACCTTTTGCCATGTTTAACACCTGGCTTGTATTCCACTTCTAGCATGTGAGGATCCACTCTCCTCCACATCCTCGCCAGCACTTGTTAATGTCTGTCCTTGTTTCTAGTCATCCTGAGGGGTGTGCAGTGGCCTCGCATAGTGGTTTTGATTTGCATTTTCCTAAAGATTGTTGAGCAACTTTTCACTTACCTTTTTTGGAGAAATGTCTATCCAGATTCTTTGCCCATATTATGCTTAGATTAATTACCTTTTTATTACTGAGTTATAACAGTTCTTTATATAAGTTCCTTTTCATGTATTACGATTTGCAAGAATTTTTTTTCATTTATGAGTTGTCTTTTCACTTTCTAAATGGTATTATCGTCTGTAGCACAAGTTTTTAATTTGGGCAATGTCCGATTTGGCTATTTTTTCTTTCACTGCTTGTGCTTTTGGTGTCAAACCTAAAGAATCCATTGCTTACCCCAAGGTCATGAAGATGTACTCTTGAGTTTTCTTCTGAGGGTTTTATAGTTTTAGTTCTTGAGTTTTTTTGTTTGAAAATATGCATTTGTCCTAGTAACTTTGGTTAAAAAGATGATTTTCCCGCCAAAACCGGTGTGGCTCAGTGGATAGAGCGTCGGCCTGTAGACTGACGGGTCCGAGTTCGATTCTGGTCAAGGGCATGTACCTTGGTTGTGGGCACATCCCCAGTGGGAGGCGTGCAGGAGGCGGCTGACCGATGTCTCTCTCTCATCGATGTTTCTAACTCTCTATTTCCTCTCCCTTCCTCTCTGTGAAAAATCAATAAAATATATTTAAAAAAAAAAGATGATTCCCCCCTGCTTAATTGTCTGGGCACCCTTGTTGAAGTGCCCCTTTTGTTCTTAACGACAATGTAAAGTGTTTTCGCAGTCTTAATTCTTCCTCATTTTTCTTATTTCTAGTTTTTCAAAAGAGAGAAATTCTAAACTTTCATTTGTTGGGATTGCGGAAAATAGGGGTCTGTGCTCTTGTGATGGGCTCTGGTTTACTCCACTATCGTCTGCGAACGAAAAACTCAATAGGATTGCCCCGGGGATATTTGCGTTGCTGGGAGAATAGACTGAGCACGCGCTGACAGAGGAGTGCTGTGTGAGATGTTGCAAAGGTATTTCTGCGGCAGCATTTTGGAACGATGTCACTACTTGGGGTAGTCGCCAGGAGACCCGAGTTCAGTGTGTGTCTGAAGAACCTCACTCTTTGGGCCCCGTTTTCCTCATTTGTGATTAGAGGGTGTCCGGGCTCCCGGGGTCTCTCTAACTCCAGCCAAAGTGTGGTTTCCAAGCCCTCGGTGTCTGTGGGGTCCTCAGTGTTAGAGAAGGGTGCTTGGGAGACTAAGCCTTAGCGGGGACGGGGGGTGGCTGGCAGACGGAGTTGGCACTCTGTCCCCCGGTAATCAGACAGTCCTGGAAATGAGGCCCGCTATGGGAACTGGCCTGCTACCCACCGTCTGAGGACATATGCCTTACCTTGTGTTGTGTTGTTGTGTTTTGTTTTTTTAAATACATGTTTATTGATGTCAGAGAGGCAGGGAGAGGGGGAGAGAGAGAAACATCCATGAGGAGAGAGAATCATGGATCGGTTGCTCCCCGGAACGCCCCCCACTGGGGATAGAGCTCGAAACCCCGGCTCGTGCCCTTGACTGGAATTGAACCTGGAACCCTTCAGTTGGCAGGCCGATGCTCTATCCACTGAGCCACACTAGCTAGGGCTTTACCTTGTTTTTTAAATTCATGTTTATGCATCTATACTCCTCATGTAGTCTTACTGGATCCCCCCCCCCCTTTTTTTGGAATCTTTTTTTTTTAATGTATTTTTTTATTGATTTTTTACAGAGAGGAAGGGAGAGGGATAGAGAGTTAGAAACATCGATGAGAGAGATACATCGATCAGCCGCCTCTTGCACACCCCCTACTGGGGATGTGCCCGCAGCCAAGGTACATGCCCTTGACCGGAATCGAACCCGGGACCTTTCAGTCCGCAGGCCGAGGCTCTATCCACTGAGCCACACCGGTTTTGGTTGCATCCCTTTTGTAAAGCATGCCTTAGTCCAGTGGTCGGCAAACTCGTTGGTCAACAGAGCGGCAAACGCGGCTCGCGAGCTGCAGTTTGCCCACCACTGCTTTCGTCAGATCCTGGACTAGGACCAGGGCATGTGCTTGGAATCCCTTTCTGCAGCCCCTTCATCACCGGGCTTCTCCCCCAGCGCCTCCCTGGAATAATCTGCGGACATGCGCCGCTCAGAAAGGGGAGCAGCGCAAGGGAGGGCTAGGAGGAGGCCCAGGCAGACGCAGGTCACGTACAGCCCAGGTGGGAAGTGATGGGCTGGGGGGGCGGGCAAAGGCTCTGGGGAAGTAGGCAGGGCTTTGGAGAGAACCTGAACCAAAAGCAGTGCGAGGCACTCACCCCCATTCCCAACATCGCCTGGCTTTTGAAAACTGGGGTGCCCTCCTTGGGTTGAGCGCTGAAATCGGGGTGTCCAGGCCAGTTCAGAAGCTGTGCAGCACACAGCCATTCCTGTTTGCCTCCCTGCTTGTTTCAGTCTTCGCCCTTCGGACTGCTGTCCGCGGGTGCAGGCCCCGTGCTGCCCTCAGTGAGCAGAGGGGGGGGCAGAAGAGGAAGTCTGGAGGTGCCTCGTCCTGCCATCTTGCGCAGCCTTTAAACCCCCTTCTAGGTTTTAGCCGCCGGCTCCCCGTGTTTGGACAGCGGAACCCCTGTTGCCTTCAAGCGCTTAGCGCCTTCTCTGTTTTATGTTGTGGACATTGGTGGGCATCAGATATGTTCGGAGATAGACATCACAGTATTTTCCGTCTGCGGGACTGTGTTGTCTTTTCAAGAAGGCTCAGTTTTCATAATCAGATTGAAGTTATAGTTGTTATCCCAGTCGTCAAAACTAGTTTTACTCCCTTGCTACACTTCAAAAGGAAGAATGTGATCTTCAACGTGGCGTGAAACAAATATGCCCAACTCAAATATTACAGCAAGGAAGTCCCAAGAGGCCTTAAAAACATTGAACTAGCCAGGAAGACTTCGCCCCATCCGTGAGCCGGGTCCTAGTTTTACTTTCACTCAGTAATGACCAATAAGTTCATTTTTAAGGACTTTCTTTTTTATACAGTGGGAAGCAAATCAGTTGTTTGGTAAATCAAAGAAGTTTCATCTACGGCATAAATACTCTCAATGCCACCCTTCGTAAAGGTTTTCTGGCAGTTAGGGCCCACATGTTTAAAAAAACGAACAACACGTGAGAATCAGTGGCCATTCCTGACTATACAGGAGAATGCTTTTCATTCTTTATGTACCTCATTTTCAGGTTACAGATCAAATAAGAACACAGGCAACGTCTCTACACAAACTCCCGAAGCGGCCAATGTCCTTGTTCTCAGGTTTCTCGATTCTTCCTTTTGAGCTCCTAATTGCCTTCACATCTTCCAGTTTTGCAAAAATCATGTTTTTCTTCTAACAGTCAGGATTGTTTAATAGTTGACTTGTTTCTAGTCTCTGAGATACACATTTTTTTATTTTTTATTGTTTTTTAGAAATGCTCAAATAGAAATATAATTTTTAATTCTTAACTGTTCAGCTTCCATAGAGACTGCACTTCCAGCTCTCGTCGTTCCCATCTTGGAGCCCTGTGGTAATTCGGAGTGTCTGCACATTTTTGTGGATTTGCATTCCGGAATGTTCCAGCTGATGCTTTATGGACTTGGTAAGTTATTAGTAAATGATACAGTCATTCAATGTAAGGAAAAATACTTTTAACAAAAGCAGAATTAGAAATGTCTGCCACTGGGTATTGAGAAGAGCGGCATGCGCAGTGCAGACAGGAGTAGATCTAGAAAGAATGACTGGCTGACATCTGTTCCTCGAGGCCCATTTTAGCTCCGCTCTGGATTCTCTTGTACCGGAAGTTCAGCTTCCCAATGTGAGGTACAGTCATGTTGCTTCTCTTTTGTAAAAGTCACAGTGTTGATGGCTGATGTGTTTTAGATGTAACAATTTTACCGCCAGTAGTTGGGAGACATGAAGATGGCCACAAGGGATTCTCATGTCACTCATGGCTGTCAACATCTGAGATAATTTGGGATGCAGAATCCTGGAGGAAAAGGTGTTTTTCTGGCGTAAATGCAGTAGAAATTAAAGTTTGGTTTCTTACGTGCTCTGTTACTGAGTTGGGGTTCTAAAATGGTGAAATACTGGGAACTTAGTGCTTTTGCATTGCTAATGGAACATTGCTCTTGAGTATATTAGCCCATTTGCCGTTTGAAATTAGCAGTAAGCTCCATAGATGGCTGAAAAGAAAAGGTTTTCCAGTTACGTTGCATGGCTGTAAAGAGATTTTTTTTATGAGCTGCTCGTGGAGTACGGGCCGCATTACTTTGAATCACATCACATGTGTGATGGCTAAACAATAAGTGACACATTTATGAATTACCTTTGTACGATGGTTCCAACCAACGAGGCAATTGTTTGTTCTTAAAAACTTTTATTTCTCTGTTTTCGTGATTATTGACCCAGTACATACTCATCAGGAAAAACCTAAACCGGTAAAAATGAGAGAAGAGGTAAGAAATAGTTGCTCTGGGCAGTGATGGTTACTTTAGGACATCTGCGCCCCTCTCAGAACCATCCAGAACCGGAGTGGGCGGCGTCCCCGCAGAACGTGTTTTCCCCGTTCTGGAGGTGGCCGCACGGCTGAGTTATGGTCAGGGCTCTCTTCCCGGCCTGCACACTCCGCCTTGTCACTGTCCTCAGGCGACAGGAAGCGGGAGAGAGCCAGTTCTCCGGGCTGCTGTAGAGGGGCGCTAATCCCGCCACAAAGCCCCCAGCCTTATCCGAGCTTAGCTGTTTCCTGCAGGCCCTGCCTCTACGGGCACGGGCAGGTAGGGGAATACAGTGCCATCCGTAGCAGCGTCTTTTTCTTTTTTTCTGTCTTTTTTTTCTTTACTTGAAATCGTTTTATATTTAGCTTTTTGCTCATCATCCTATTATTAGCATTATCTAGTGTCGCTAAAAATTCTAAGTGACATTTAATATGCTAATCTTCAGCCAGCAGCTCTTGTTTATGCCAGAGACCATTTGTGTTTAATAAGGAATTCCCTCATAATGGAATTTTAGAGTTTTTATAATTGTTATGGTTCTTCATCTGGTAATATTAAGAGCTTTCAATACAGATAAGTTAAAAATAACAGTTGACTAAGAGTTTGGGGAATTAAAATAACAGGCAAAGAATTAATTCATGTATTTGTTACTTATTCTTGTTGCAAGTATACATTTGCTATTAATTAGTTGTCTTAACTATAACCCTCCCTAAATGTTAGAGGGAAAACAGATTAGGTTAATTTATGCCTAATGATGCATTTAGTTTATAGTTTTTTTTCTAACTCAAAAGTAACATTCCTTTCTGCCTACAACAACAATTTCATTTAAGTTTTGGGCTATCTAGATATTTTGTGTCTTGTACAAGCAGTTAATTATAATGCTTTATTTTCTAGATCAGGCCACTTTGGATGACATGGAGAAGTCTGTGAATGATGATATGAAACGGATTGTTCCTTGGGTTCAACAACTCAAGTAAGCTTAATTATTTAGCTCAATACGAAAAATGAAAACTTTTTAAAAAAAAAACTGTTTTTATTGATTTCAGAGAGGAAGGGAGAGGGAAAGAGAGAAACATCGATGATGAGAGAGAATCATGGATCGGCTGCCTCCTGCACGCCCTACACTGAGGATGGAACCCAAGACCTGGGCACATGCCCTTGTCCGGAATCAAACCCTGGATCCTTCATTCCGCAGGCTGATGCTACCCACTGAGCCAAACTGGCTAGGGCAAAATGGATACATTTTTTCCATCATTGCTTTTTTAAAAAAAATATTTTTAGCCCTGACTGGTTTGACTCAGTGGATAGAGCATCAGCCTGTGGACTGAGGGATCCCAGGTTCGATTCCGGTCAAGGGCATGTGCCTTGGTTGTGGGCACATCTCTAGTGGGGAGTGTGCAGGAGGCAACTGATCGATGTTTCTCTCTCATCGATGTTTCTAACTCTCTATCCTTCTCCTTTCCTCTCTGTAAAAAATCAATAAAATATACAAAGAATATTTTTATTTCAGAGAAGAAGGGAGAGGGGGAGAGGGATAGAAATACCAATGATAAGTGAGAATCATAGATCAGTTGCCTCTTGTATGCCTCTCCACTGGGGATTGAGCCCACAACCCAGGCTTGTGCCCTGACCAGGAATTGAACCGTGACCTCCTGGTTCATAGGTACACGTTCAACCACTGAGCCACACTGGCCGGGCTCCGGTATTGCTCTTGGTCAGTCTTTAATGTTTATGACATGAAGCTTGCACACCTTTTAGTACTTAATGGCTGGATCTAAATTCTCTTGGAACAGGTCCAGGATGGCAGTGCTTCGTATTACCGTATTTTCTGGCGTATAAGACGACCCCCAACTTTTCCAGTTAAAATATAGAGTTTGGGATATACTCACCCTATAAGATGACACCCGGCGTATAAGACGAGCCCCAACTTTTGAGAAGATTTTCCTGAGTTAAAAAGTTGTCTTATACGCCGGAAAATACGGTAAATTCCCAACTAGGGCAAATGTAGGTATGAAGGGCATGACGTTCAGCTTTCGTTGCTTGCCCCGTTTCCTCTTGCACAAGTACGCTACACAAGGAATTTTATTGTAGCCAGTGTCCTCTGCAATAGTGCCTTATTGGTTCTTACCCAGGAGAATCTTCAGGGTATGCATCTACCAGCGGACACTTTTAAAATAATCCTTTCTGCTTCTCTGATACTACCGTTCGATTTGTCTCAAAATCTTTGACTGCTTCCTACTGTGAAACTAAATAAAATTGAAAATGGAGCTAGAGATTATCCTTGAAGGTTTCATTGCCACTCTAGTCCACACAGGCACCATTATAGCAACTTTAACAAACTCTCTTTAAAATCAATAAATCAACAAAAACTCCAAGAGAGAAATATAAATTTTAGAGATCAAGGCTAAAGCTGGCAAATGGAGAAGGGCTGGATCTGTGGCTGTTGTGATCTTCCAGCCTACCTTTTCCCCTTTGCAAGTTTTAGGTGGTAAAAATTCAAACATTTTGATACCAAGTCATTTTTCTCATTAACAGGACATGATTTTAAATGCCAATAGAGAGATAATATTACATGAACCTTTTTTTTTTACATGAGCCTTTTGAACAGCTATTTAGTTTGTATGTGAAAAATGATAGTCATTACTCTAGGTAACCATTTCTAAAATTTTTGTGGTTTAGCATCATTTCTTGTGCATTTTGGCTAAGCAAGCAAGGTTTAAATATTTAAATGCTTCAGAATTCACATTTTGCATAACCTAAGGTGGTCTGGCAGTTCCAGCCTGCAGAAATAGAACTAAAACCAGGAAGCTAAACCCCCAAAGCCTTAAACTCACAGGATTACAGGAAAGGTCCCCGGTCCTGGCCAGGTGCCTTCGTTGGTTGGAGCATCATCCTGGGCACCAGAAGATTGCAGGTTTGATTCCGGGTCAGGGCACATACCTAGGTTGTGGGTTCGATCCCTGATTGGGGTGCATACAGGAGGCAACTGATCAATGTCTCTTTTCCTCCCTTTCCCCTCTCCCTTCCTCTCTCTCTCTCCCTTCTTCCCTTCCTCTCACTAAAAGCAATAAAAACAGGCCCAGATGACGACTTAAAACAAAATCCTTTGGTTGTCAGTTATTATACTGTTTCCCAAATGATCTTTGATGAATAACCAGTTCGTCACTAATTTATCATGGAACATTAATTTTTTTGAAATAACCATTGAAGTCTAATTTGCTTATCATAAAATTCACCCATTTTAAGTGTGCAATTCAATGACTTGTAGTAAATTTACTGAGGCTTATAACCAGAGCCACGATCCAGTTTTAGAACGTTTTTTATCACCTCCAAAAGGTGCTCATTTACAGTTAATTCCCGTTCCCAGCCTCAGCCTCAGCCTCAGGCGAGTCTGAGCCTACTCTTCATTTCTGTAGATTGGCCTTTTCTGCACGTTTCAGGCAAACGCAGTCATAAAGCATGCGGTCGTTTATGACTGGCTTCTTTCACTTAGCATCCTGCTAATCAGAAAATTGTACGATTTTATGATGTGGATTACCTTTTTTAAATTAAGGTTTTGGCTCGGACAACAGCGTTGCAAGCAATCTATCAAACATCTGCCTACAATAAGCACTGAAACATTGCAGCTGTCCAATTACTCAACTCATCCTATTGGGAAACTTTCTAAGAATAAGCTGTTCATTAAGCTCACTCGCCTTCCACAGTACTACATTGTAAGTACGCCGAGGGGTGGTTTGGGTGGTCCAGGTCAGTAACTCTGTCAGGATCTTGAATGATTTATTGTTTCAGTTCACTTGCCAATGTATTTTATTGGACAACTGACTTTGGTATAGTGATTCTCAACCCAGGAGGGCAGGAGCAATGGTAGGATTGGGGGAGAGAGGGAAATTCTAAGACATTTCATAACGTGCAGGCAGGCTTGGGGAATATAAGATAGACCCCCATTGCTGGTACATAGGTACCATTATAGCAACTCTAACAAACTCTGGGGTCTTTGCTGTGGTGAGGCCTGATTTCTGCTTGGAATGAGGCATCATCCTTAAACAAGAAGAAAAAAATTGAACGCAGCCACTGTGAGGGTTTGGAGGTGGTGTTTGTGCCACATAAATTTATTTGGTTTTAACCAAATGTTGACTTTTAATGCAGCCTTTTAATATGGCTTGCTGAAGAAGCTTTCTTTTCGAATCTTTAGTTGATTGAAGGGCCATATATCCACTTTATCGGTTGCATGTGCCTTTCAGCGCATAGTAAGATTCTGATCGTTGTATGTGTCATAGTTCACCCCCTTTAGAGCTGAGTCCATGGATAGGTGGGGCACCGCGTATGGATCAGTCTCCAGTAGAAAGGACCTGGGTGGTTTCCAGTTTGGGATTACCAGTAAAACTGCTGTGAGCGTTTGCGCATAGGTCTTTTGTGAACTGAAGTTTTTGTTGCATTTGTGTGAGTAACTAGGACTGGGATTATCGGGTCATATGCTACATGTTTAGCTTTATAAGAAACTGCCAAACTTTTTCAACATGGCTGCATTCTTGCCAGCAACACATGGGAGTTTCCGTTGCTCCACATCCTGGCCGGCACTGGATGTTGTAATTTTTTAAATGCGCCCTTCTGATACGCAATGGCATCTTACTGGAGTCTTCATGGGCGCTGCCCTCATGACCGCTGATGTTTAATATCTCTTCCGGAGCTTATTTGCCACCCATAGGTCTTTGGCGAAGTGTCCCTTTTACTTCTCATTCTCCCATTTCCTCGGGTGTATCTGTGATGCTGAGGTGTTGGCCATTTTCCTGGAGAGAGTATTTGGGGCGCGGGGGGGGGGGGGAGGTAGGTAGGATGAGAGAGAGGAAAGTGTTGGTCAAGAGCTTTGCCTGAGGGCACTTAGTTCTCTTACGGAAGTATTTAGGGGGCTTTTCCTAAGTTTCAGGTCGACCTTGAAAGTAGTCAGCTGGCACGGCGAGTAAGAACAAGGTCTCTAAGCCAAGCTTCTGGGATCGAAGTGCGAGTCCATCCCTCCTTAGCTCTGAGACCTTGGGCAGGTCGCCTAACTCTCGTGCCTCAGTTTCCTTATCGGGAACATGAAGATAATTCCATTTCACGGTTATTAGGAGGACTGCATATGTTCGCACCTGTCAAGTAGTTGGGACCGTGCATGGCGCATAGCAAGCTCCCTGTCATCTGGCTGGTGATACTGTTATCATTATCCTCACAAGTGACTACATTTTTCGGTTGAAAAGACGGGGTTCATTTTTATGTGCTTCCAATATGAGAGAGAGTTGTCCTTTTTTTTCTGCCATAATAGTGGAATTATTAGGAGGTTTTAGTGGTTAAGGGAGACAGCAGGGCACGTTGAAATAGGTAGTATTGTAGAAAAATCTAGCAGAGCTGCTGGACTTAAGCATAACCTTTTTCTTTTTTTCTTTTTTCAATTTATAAGCTAAGGCAGGAATAGCAAGAACATCTAATGAAAATGGTCTAAATGTCCCATTTGCTATAGTTTAAGGTTTTTACTATTGTTGTTGTTCTTTAGTCTGATCAATTTTTTTTAGAAAATTATATACTTCCTGGATAGGAATGCTTTTAGGACATCACGATGAATTTGTCTTGTTTAAAGAAAAAAAAATAGGTCATTAGACTTACACTTCTAAGCCCTGCGTGTTACCAGGAGGAACATACCAGCCCCTGTTCTTGTCCTGCGTGTCATTTCCGCGGGCCTTTTCAGGTTGTAGAGATGTTGGAGGTCCCCAATAAACCCACCCAGCTGTCGTACAAGTACTACTTCCTGTCCGTGAGCCCCGGGGAGCGCGAGGACGGCCCTGTCGTGGCACTCCTGCTGCAGCAGTTCAAGGACAACATCCAGGAGCTGATTTTCCGGACCAAGACCGGGAAACAGCCCCGAACCGGTACCAAGCGCAAGGTATGCCCCCAGGTACCAGTAAGCACAGGATTTGTGTCTGTTCACTTCATCGTGGCCTTAACCTGTTTTTAATATGGGAACGAACTAGATAGCTTTTAAAAGACGAGGCAGCAGTAAGATTTAAGTAAGAATTGTCTACATTTTCTTGGAAATGCTTCTCTTTTTTAATTAATAATTAACTATACACCATTTTCCACAAGGGATCTTGTTAAATACACAATATTTACTGCTGAATTTCTCGTGGGTAGGCCAATATTTGCCCAATAAACATTTGCTGAGTGAGTGAAGATTGCTACTTAGCCTTGAGCTGTCTCGTAGTTTAACTGCCTCACCTAATTGTGTCAGATCACTTTTTTTCTGTTTTTTTTACTTATATTCTAGTTGTCTGATGATACATGTCCACTAGAACCCAAGAAAACCAAACGATCAGGAGAAATGTGTGCCTTCAATAAAATTCTAGCTCACTTCGTCGCTGTGTGTGATACAAACATGCCATTTGTAGGACTGCGGTTGGAGGTAATTTTGTGACCGTTTTGGCTACTGTAAAGGAAAGTGATTTTTCACATGCTTTGCTAGAGCTACATGGATTCCTTTAGGAGAATCAGAATGACTGTCACTCTTGTTCATCTTGGGAGGGGTGGGGTTGAGATCATACATGTGAAATACCTTGAATTATTTCATCTCTCTCATCCGAAATTGTGTGCCTTCTACTCTTTGTGGAAGTGGGAAGCAAATTCTCTTCAGTTTTAAAACAAAAGGACCGCTTTTGAGAATTAACATCTGTATACCTCTTCCAAGCAGCATTGTTTAACTCTGTGACACATGGCCAGTTGATAAAGAGCTGGCTTATTTTTAAGTTGGTGAAGCTATACATATGGCTTACACAGGAACAAAATTGTTTTTTTTTTTCTGAGAAGCAGGTCAGAAAGAATCTTAAACTGAATTTAAAAAATATATATATATTTTTTATTGATTTTTTTTTTTACAGAGATGAAGGGAGAGGGATAGAGAGAAACATCGATGAGAGAGACATTGATCAGCTGCCTCTTGCACACCCCCTATTAAACTGAATTTACTTTCGTCACCAGGAAGAGGCAGAGATTTCCGCAGAATTCATGTATTTCAAGAATACACAGTTCAGCCGAAACCGGTTTGGCTCAGTGGATAGAGCGTCAGCCTGAGGACTGAAGGGTCCCAGGTTCGATTCCGGTCAAGGGCATGTATCTTGGTTGCGGGCACATCCCCAGTGGGAGGTGTGCAGGAGGCAGCTGATCGATGTTTCTTTCTCATAGATGTTTCTAACTTTCTATCCTTCTCCCTTCCTCTCTGTAAAAAATCAACAAAATATATTAAAAAAAAAAAAGAATACACAGTTTAAGTGATCAGCCAGCCTGACCCCAAACATGAACATAAAAGGGGAGGGAACAGACAGGATCTCTGCTTTTCCTCAAGGGCTTCAGACGAGGATCAGCAACCCTTCAATCCTAGATGATTTCGTCCAGTTGAAGTTTGACTTTTTGTAAGACCCCTGCCCTCTGGGAATTACTGTGAAGGAAGGAAGAGAGCTGGAAATGCGAGAGAGGAGTGTCTCAGTGGCACTGAAGATGACAGTCTCAGGAAGACGTTCAGCAAACACTTCCGTGCTTAGAGCAGGGATTGGCAAGCTTCTTTCAGACAGGGCCAGAGTGAATAGTTAGGGGGGCTCATACCACAGCTTCTCAGATCTGTCGGGTAGTGTGAACCAGCCATGTTGATACAGTGGTACCTCGAGATACGAGTGCCCTAACATACGAGATTTTTGAGATAGGAGCCGTCGAGCGAGCAATTTTTGCTTTGAAATACGAGCAACATTTGAGAGAGGAGTCATCGCGCGGATCGGCCGGCTGCACACGGCCCACCCGTTTACCGCGACGCGAGCATCTCATGGTTTCCCACGCCTCAAGGTGACGGAACGAATTAAACTCGTATCTCGAGGTGCCACTGTATTTAAAAAATGAGCATGGCTAGCATCGCCAACACTTATTTGTAGAAACAGGCAGGCGACTGAACTTGGCCACGAGCTGTTCTACGCTGACCCTGCTGTATAGAGCTTCAAGGTCTCAAGGTGGACCTCAGCGGTGACCTTGTGGAGAGCGTCAGTGGCCCTGAGAAATGCAGGCCCGGGAGCGGGCCCCTGAAATAGATGTGGCCTCGGGGTCTCGGCTGCTGGAGCTGTGAGCTGGAGGAACATTCTCTGGGTACCGGCTGCAGCTCTGAGGCTGGACAGACCGAGTCCAGGCCTCCTGTCTGCTTGACCACGTTCTCGGCCTTTCTCGTTGAGCTGTGTGGCTGGAGTGGCTGAAAGCCAGGAGCGCTGCCTTTGCAGTAGGAAGAGAGGGTGCGTGGTGTCCAGTAATGCAATTGTTTCCTCTTTTCCTGCCTGCTCCCCCCTCTCCCCCTCCCCCCGGGGCTAGGAATCACGGAAATGTGTCTTTGTAGTGCCCACATGGACTAACATCTATAGGCACATGTCCTCTGTCCCCTTCTCTTCACTTATACCTGTTACACACATGACGTGTGAGCTCTTGTCAACTCAATGAAGCTCTTCAAAACCTTGCCTACTTTTCTTCTCTCAACGAAAAAGACACGTTAAAGACAAAAGAAGCACGTTTTCTGCCGCCAGCAATGTGCGCTGAGCCGTGCATAACGAAACCTAATCTCACCAGCGCTCT
This sequence comes from Lasiurus cinereus, assembly GCA_011751065.1. Lineage (NCBI taxonomy): Eukaryota > Metazoa > Chordata > Mammalia > Chiroptera > Vespertilionidae > Lasiurus > Lasiurus cinereus. Next base: position 6,219,272 of record JAAGEH010000137.1, read on the forward strand.
TTATTTATGTGATCAGAGAACAAAGGCGACAGTTTTTGAGCCCTTTGCCCTACGATTCCTTTTGGATCTGAACCCCCGCTGCCTGTTTGGTCAGGGGTTCTTTTTCTAACCTTTGCCCTTCCCAGGCCAGGAGCCCAGGGTTCATTCAGACCCTTAGGGCTGCCTTCAACCCTTTCTGGACCAAGGTCAACATCAATAGTCTGCCGTAGCAGACTGGGACCCTCTGCCAAAGGCAAGCATTCCTTTGGTCCATCAGATGGCTCTCTGGCACACCTAAATAGCCTGCAGTGCCATGGCAGGGTCTCGGGCACGCTCCCGCCTCATCTTCATAACTCACTTCCTTTTTTTTTTATTAAATATATTTTTATTGATTTCAGAGAGGAAGGGAGAGGGAAAGAGAGATAGGAACGTCAATGATGAGAGAGAATCATCGATCAGCTGCCTCCTGCACGTCCCCCATTGGGAATCAAGCCCGCAACCTGGGCATGTGCCCTTGATTGGAATCAAACCTGAGACCCTTCAGTTCGCAGGCTGAGGCTCTATCCACTGAGCCAAAGCAGCCAGGGCTTTTATACCTCACTTTCTGAGCCCTCCCACTGGCTCTATAGGAAATGGTTTGCTAAAAATCAAAATGTCTTCCACAAAGGTTCTGAACTAAAAAAATAACTCTGTGATTAGAAGTGAGATCTGACTATCATTCAAACAATGTTTCAAATGAATATGATTGAATTATATCGGGAAACCAGTCTTATTCACAATCGAAGCATTGGGAGCCACCAAAGCAGGTTGTGGGATCAGTCTCCCACATTTTGAAGGTGTATCACCGATGGAGGGGTTTTCAACTAGAAGCTCTGGGTCTTTGGGTCTCACTGGACTTTAGTTCCCAGAAAATCAAACGATGTGCCCGCTCGTGCCTCATTTGTCGCAGCTTTGAGAGCGAGCGGCCCCAGGAAGGAGGCCTCGAGAACGAGCGGAGGGTTTGGAGGAGGCGGCTCCCGGTGAAGTGGGGGCTGACGTAACTGTGCTTTCTCCCCCCAGTTGTCCAATCTGGAGATCCCCCATCAAGGAGTGCAAATGGAAGGGGATGGCTTCAGCCACGCGATCCGCTTATTGAAGTAAGTCCCTGTCGTGTGTGTCGCGGGGTGCCGCCCTGGCCAGAGCCGCCCTCTCTGCTCCGGTCAGCATAAAGCAGTCAGAAGCTGTGGGCGTCCCCGATTTCTGCAGAGAATGGCTGAGATCTGGGGTGTTTCGGGTTTCCTTTCCTCTGCTTCACCTTTCTTCATCCAGCAGATGTTTCCTGAGTGCGGCTGCGCCAGGCTGCATCCAGGATGCTGGGGTCACACAGCAGGGGGTCTGGGCTAGTTGGGGAGTGTGGAAAGCACCAGCTGTGCTCTGACCGCAGGAGGGGGAGAATGAGAGGCAGGGGAGCAGGGGGGAGGGGCGGTTTCGCCCGAAGGGGTAACTGCTTTTGGAAGGCCTCGCACTGGAAGAAGGTGGCAGGGCAGGGGTGGGGGAGAGGCCCGCAGGGCGGGTGCAGGGGGGGGGGGTTTATAAGTGCCCTTAAGGAATTTAGACTTGAACCCTCCTGGCAATGAGAAGCCAGGAGATGGTTTTAAACAAACTGAGGTGGAGGAGTGTGGTGTTTTCTCAGATGAAGGACACTGCAGAGGGGAGTTTGAGGGGCTCTCCTGAGTTTGAGGTGCCTGGGCGGGGAGGGATGTCTCCAGCTCAGAGACAGGTCCGGGCAGCACAGGCAGATGAGTCAGGAGCTCCAGTGGGGCGATCGGTCAGCGTGAGGGACTTTTAAGATGAGTCATCACCACGGTCACAGACATGGAGCGGGGACCGTAAATTAGATCACAGGAGAGAGTCTACAGAGGGAGGTGGGCAGGGGTCGGCTTGGTTTAAACAGAGGGCAGGGCCAAAGGATGCTTAGAGCTGATGCATTGGTTGTGCTCCATGAGGTGAGCAGGATGGACTTGCCATTTAAGAGATACAGAGAGAGGGGAGGGGGGGGAGAGAAACCGATCAGTTGCCTCCCTTACATACACTGCTGGGAGGTGAAACCCACCACCTGGGTCCGGGCCCTGACTGGGAATGAACTGGAGACCCTTCGGCGCCTGGGACGACCCTCAACCAACGGGGCAACACGGGCCAGGGCGAGTGATCAGCCTTTTTCGCGCAACAAACATTTTCCTTTCTTGGCATTCGTATGGTTTCTTAGATGTTTAATCATATAAAGCGTATCAGCCATTTTCCGGATTGAGTTCCTGTCTGCGAAGACTTGCAGCTCTGTCATCTGAGCCAGCATTTCTGTGACGTGGGAATCAGTTTGTCGCTGTGGAAGATGGGAAGGGCTGGCAGTGGCATACATGCCACCCGCATGTCCTGGTGCTTCTCAGATAAACAAAGCGCCGAGGCACTGGAACAGCTCCCTCCCTGGCCCTCTCGCTGCCGTGTCCACAGCACGCGGCTGTCCGGAGCGGAGAGGGCTCTTCCAGTGGGAATGGAAGGGAAGTGTAGCACTCTTCATGTCATTGATTCCGCTTTGAATTACTTCGGCTCCAGATGCAGGGTGTTTTTTTTTCTCTTTTTACTCTTTTTGGCAACTGCAGATGAGTAGGTGATGTTAGCTTTTGCGTTCTACTTTCTTAGTTATGTGTTCATATTTTGCAAGAGTTTTAAAGTATCTTACGCTCAGCATTTTTATGAAAGCAATTTCAGTCCCCATTTGAGAACTCATAATCCTCCTGCCTAAGAAGGCAGTTTACTTTTATTCTCGCTGTTACATTTATAACCTTAAAAGCAAGTAAATATTGTCCAAGTGTCTGGGGGGAAGCCAATTATATTTATGTCACAGATTAAGAAAGTGACATGGCATATGTTTTCAAGGTTGTATTGTTCCTGAGACCATAAATTGAAAGGAGTCTTATTCTTACTTAGGTCTCACTTGAAAATGTGCTGGATTCTGTGTGTTCATTTTCCAGCCAGATGGATTTCATGAAATACCTATTTTATGTGAAAGCAAGATAATGTGTCGCATTTGCATTTTCAAAATCAAGATTTAAAAATCTATCTGGATTGGTTGCTTTCTAAGTCTTAAGGGTTAGGGTTATGTTTTGAAGGGTAGGGGCAGGCATGTGTGTGCCCGGCTGGGGTTGCTCAGTGGTTGAGCTTCCTGTGCAGCGAAAGGTTGCCAGTTTGATCCTCAGTCCAGGCATATACCTGGGTTGCGGGTTTGATCCCCAGTTGGGGCGCCTACGGAAGGCAGCTAATTGAGGTTCTTCCCTCCCTCCCTTTAAGCATGTCCTTGGGTGAGGATTAAGAAAAGCATGTATGCGATTCCTATAATAACTATCCCCAGTGAAATCTTCCTGGTGGTAATAAAAGGTCTCTAGTATGAAAGATCCACATCTGAAGACCTTTAAAAGCTGTACATTTGAGAAGAGTCGTGATGAAGTTTAATTGAGAAAATGCCGGCACTATGTTAATTTTATGCAAGCTTATAGATTCCCTCCCCCTCCAGAGTTTGCTTTTTACCGCCTGCCATTTCTGGCTCTTGTTTGCTCTCTGAGGTGGTTTATTCCAGGGTCAGTGGTCCTCGACCCCAGGGTACTCGCCCGCTAGATGTTTGGCAACGTTTGGGGAGATTTGGGTTATCATTAACTTAAGAGAGAGGATGAGGTGCCCCCGGCACCTGGCAGGGAGAGACCAGAGCTGCACAGGACAGGCCTCCACGACAGAGTCCCACCCGAAATGTCAGTGTTGCCAACAGGGAAAACCCTGTTCTAGGTGTGACATTCTGAACAAGAGGCCGAACCCAAGATTCCTTTTCTGATTATGGTTGTTGTTTTCCTTAGTTATTGATAATCATACCAAGTCTGAGAATTGACCCACCTTCCCTAGGAGTTACAGGGTAATGTAGGTGGGGATAAAGAATATATTATGTCATTATTTCATCCATTGCTGAAAACAGCTAAACTCGATTACCTCTCAATGTGTTATGACAAATAAGAGAGTCATAAAATGGCGAGGAAATGGAGAGGTAGGTGTGGTAAGACAACTAAACTAATACATTCCTCTTGTATATGTGATACATGTGGGTGATGATATGTATGCTAAATGAATTAAAACATTTAAAGCTCGTCATAGTGCGTGTTACTCTACAGAGGAGGCAAAGGGGGTGATAATGAACCTGGACTTCAGTCATGGTGGTCAGTGATGGAGATTGGTTTCCCTGCAGAGGGGATTAGCATCCATGAATTCCTGCTGTGTCAGCCACCATCAGCTCTTTATATGTTTAAAAATCACTGGCCCTGAGGTCGTTATTTACCTCCATTTTGTAGTTAAAAACTGAAATCCAAGCGTTTAAAGGCGGCTGAGTCAGAATTCCAGTGCAGGTCCCCGGTTCCGTCGCCCTGCGCTTTCCACTGTGTCCTCCTGCCTTCCAAAGTGACTTCATACGCATTTTTCCTTGAGGATGTTCTAAACAGATTTTGTAGAAAGCCACTGCCCTTGATCTTTCATCCTCAAGAATTGTGAGCCTTTCTAAGAACAAGATTAAGGATGAGAACCAACATCACTGCGTTAAAACGAGAGCCCTGACCCACGTCGTTGTACAGGGAAATGGGCGAAATGCTCTTCATTGCCTTGAGTTGCCTCCTTCCTCTGCAGAGGGGCCTGGCAGAGACTCGGAACGGAAGCTCCCGTGTAGATGCCCTCCTGTCACTGGAGAGCGCTTTTGTCTTTCTGTGATGGAAGCGCTTCACACGCTGTCTCCTCCCCAGAATCCCTCCCTGCAAGGGCGTCAGTGAGGAAACCCAGAAGGCGCTGGACCGCTGTCTCCTCGATTGCACTTTCCGACTGCAAGGCAGAAACAACCGCACGTGGGTGGCAGAGCTGGTGTTTGCAAATTGCCCGCTTAATGGCACTTCCACCAGGGAGCAAGGTGAGACACTTCACACGCTCTGTCTGAGTACGTGTCTGGGCCTTTTCCCAGACCGACGGCTGTTAATCTCTCTCTCGATCCTGCAGGCCCATCCCGGCACGTGTATCTAACATATGAAAACCTGTTGTCCGAGCCCGTTGGTGGTAGGAAAGTGGTGGAAATGTTCCTGAATGACTGGAATAGCATTGCACGATTATATGAGTGTGTGTTGGAATTTGCACGTTCTCTACCAGGTACGTGTGATGATCTTCCCTTTGGGGGGGGAAAGCATCTCCCCCTTTTTTAGCTAAAGAAGTAAAACGTGCACCATTGTTAAAAATAAAAATAAAACAAGCAAAAGTATATCGAATGAGAAATAAGTTTCCCTTTTAACTGAGGCCTCAGTTTCCTTCCATCAGAGACAACCACTGTTAATTATGTCTCCAGAATTTTTTACACATGGGTATACCCGTGTACTAGAGGCCCCATGCACACGGGTGGGAGGGATCCCTCAGCCCAGCATGCACCCTCTTTAATCCGGGACACCTCAGAGGATGTCCGACTGCCAGTTTAGACCTGAACACATAGTCAGACAACCCTCTTGAATCTGGGACCGCTGGCTCTGAACCACTCACCTGCCTGCCTGCCTGCTCATCCCTAACCACTCTGCCTGCCAGCTTGATCACCCCTAACCCCTCTGCCTGCCTGCCTGATGCCCTTAACCCCTCTGCCTGCCGGCCTGATCACTCCTAACCACTTTCCCCTGCCAGCCTGATTGCCCCTAACCGCTCTCCCCTGCTGGCCTGATCACCCCTAACCACCTCTGCCTGCATGCCTGCCTGATCACCCCTCCTCCCTCTGTCTGCCAGCTTGATCATCCCTAACCACTCTTCCCTGCTGGCCTAATTGCCCCAAACTGCCTTTGCCTCAGCCCCCACCACTGTGGCTTTGTCCGGAAGACGTCTGATCTAATTAGCATATTACCCTTTTATTAGTATAGATTATAATAATAGTTAATACTTAGAGAGTTTACTATGTGTCTTACAATGTAATGAACAGTTTGCTTGTATTAACTCCTCATAATCAATCACTCTATGAGGTGGGTAAGTTATTCTTCATTTTACAATTGAAGAAAACGAGTCACAGACTTAAGAAACTTATTGATGGTCACTAGTAAATGGCAGAGCTGGAGCGGAAGCCTCTGACCACCATGCCATTGCTTCAGCATATCTCCACCCCGGCCCAGGCCCCCTCGTGTAGAAATGGAAGTGGAAGGACGCCTACTTTCTATTTATGCTGTTGCTTTCTTTTTTTCTTTTTTTACTAAATTACACATTTTAGAGACCTTTTGGTCAAGGAATATAGTATTGCCAAAATACCCTCCTTTTCAAATACATATTTTTCACTTTGCATGTGTAATCCTAATCTCCTTTTTGTTTCTATTTAGACATACCTGCTCATCTAAATATTTTCTCAGAAGTTCGTGTTTATAATTATCGAAAACTTATCTTGTGTTACGGAACCACCAAAGGAAGCTCAGTAAGTGTATGAGTTAATTAAATCTGAAGTTCCTCTCATCAATCTTGTAAAAAGCAACAATTCAAAAATTATGAAAACTGCCTTGAAAAATCATTGGGGGCTCAAGTGAAAATTAGGGATAAATGGTAAAATTTAAATACTTTGTTGATGTAAATATAGTGTATTATATGTTTAACTCTTGAAAACAAAAATTATACCCTCTTTGATGGGTATATAATCTTGATAATGTACTTCTAGTTTTTGCATTTTGTTCTTAAGTGATTTCAAATCTGCTTAGCAGTGTGATTACTGTGATGAAGTTCACATATGAGTTTGAACAATATGGTATGTCTACTTTTGGTCATGTGATAATGAACATTGTTTGGTCTTATCTTGCTTTTTAAGGTATTCCCCATAATTCATAGTTTTTGCTATAGTTTTTTTTTTCTACCTCACATGTAAAACCTTAGAAATTTAATGTGAAAATTCAGCAAACTGCCTTCTTTCTGCACTCTCCACATCAAGTAATATCAGAAATGACTTGAGTGTTTAAAAATCTGTTAACGAAGGCATCTGTGTTGGGCATGGCTTCCTTGCTCTTTATGACTGTGTACACCTAGAGGGGGACTCTCTTTCAGCTCAAGGAACAGTGAACATTAGAAACACCACCGGTAATTTTTAAATAATTTTTAAATAAAGTTAAATCAGAATATTTTCTTTAGTGGCCTCGCTTTCTGTTTTATTTAGAAGTGGGCTATCTAACACACATGCGCAGCAAATGCCCTAGTCCTTAGTAACAGCACGTCTGGAATTTAGAGTGTCCGGTCTTAGGAGCTGCTTTCAGAAAAGATCTAATTTAGATCTTTGGAGTTTGGCCTTACTGTTTAAACATTTTTTCGACCGCTTGAATCTTTTCCTCTCTCAGTGTCTGACCTGTGTGTTCTCTTTGGTTTAGATTAGTATCCAATGGAATTCGATACATCAGAAATTCCACATTTCTTTGGGAACTGTTGGTCCAAACTCAGGTTGCAGTAACTGTCATAATACCATTCTCCATCAGCTTCAAGAAATGTTCAACAAAACACCAAACGTGGTCCAGTTACTCCAGGTAATTGAGTTTCTTGCCTCTTTCAAAAATCAGATTCGGTTGCTATTAGTGACGAGGGAGGGCGTCTGTGTCTGTCACGTCTTGCACTTTTCTGGGAGAATTTTCTTGGATTCCAAGTGGACCGAGCGATCTGGTTTGCCTTCGCTTCACGGAAGAGTGTTCTGGAACGTGGCAGAAGGACACCCTCTCATTTATGATGGTTCAGCCTGGAAACTTCAGAGGCTTGGGCGTCCGGAAGCTGGCCGCTCTCACGTGTGTGCCCCTTGCAGGTACTGTTTGACACTCAGGCTCCGCTGAATGCCATCAACAAGCTGCCCACCGTGCCCATGCTGGGCCTGACCCAGCGGACCAACACGGCCTACCAGTGCTTCTCCATCCTGCCGCAGTCGTCCACCCACATCCGCCTGGCCTTCCGCAACATGTACTGCATCGACATCTACTGCCGCAGCCGCGGCGTCGTGGCCATACGGGATGGCGCCTACAGTCTCTTTGATAACAGCAAGCTGGTGGAAGGCTTCTACCCCGCGCCAGGACTGAAGGTAACGGGCCCAGCGGCCCCGCCTGAGTAAACAGCATAAACGTGGTCTCACACAATTCCTTCGAGGGGGAAATGGTGGGAAAAGCAACGTACTCCTGGCTAAATTTGATAAGCAGCCGTGTTAATGCATTATCTCTGCCGCTGGCCTCGGAAGGAGCTAGAAGTTCTACTAAAGCAGTGGTTCTCAACCTTCCTAATGCTGCCACCCTTTAAGACAGCTCCTCATGGGGTGGTGACCCCCAACCATGAAATGATTTCCGTTGCTACTTCATAACTGTAATCTTGCTACTGTTATGAACTGTAATGTAAATATCTGATATGCAGGATGTATTTCATTGTTACAAATTGAACATAATTAAAGCATAGTGATTAATCACAAAAACAATATGTAATTATAGATTGTGAAATATTTATTTCTAATGACAAATAAATGAAATGTTGTCTTGAATCGTGGTATAGCATGGGCAACAGTCTTCATATGACAACAGTAAACTACATGGCTACACTTTGCTACACCGAGGAGCGGTCTGTTGGTTCCTAAGACCATGGGAAATAGGTGTTTTCCAATGGTCTTAGGCGACCCCTGTGAAAGGGTCGTTCGACCCCCAAAGGGGTCGCGACCCACAGGTTGAGAACCGCTGTACTAAAGGGTTGTGCCTGTGTAGGAGATGAGAAAATGTCTTTCCCTTTCCTTCCCTACTCTGCTGAGCCAGGTGGAAGACACTGAAGAGAGTCCTGTTGACTACGTAGAACTTTAAAAGTAGTCTTCGTCCTGCTTATGGAGGAGGTTTGAGATGCCGATAGGACTACGGTGCCTTTTTTTTTTTTTAATATATTTTATTGATTTTTTACAGAGAGGAAGGAAGAGGGGTAGAAAGCTAGAAACATCAATGAGAGAGAGACATCGATCAGCTGCCTCCTGCACGTCCCCCACTGGAGATGTGCCCACAACCAAGGTACATGCCCCCGACCGGAATCGAACCCGGGACCTTTCATTCCGCAGGCCGACGCTCTATCCACTGAGCACACCGGTTTTGGCTACGGTGCTTTTTTAAAACTTGGGGCCCCGCGCCCTAATCCTTGGAGATTCCGGTGGAATAGCTCAGTTGCTCATAATGTGGAGTCGAAGAGTTCTGAATGGCTTGTTTTGAGAATTAGTCCCCTGCAGCCCTCTCTTGCCATTCCCCCCGCTATGTTTCCCACTCTGACATCGTTGGTTCCCTCGGTATTTATAGCTTATCTTTACGTAGGTGCTTACCTGGCTGTTTGTTGACTGCCTCCTTGAGGGCGTCATCTGATTGTCACAGTGAAAGATGAGGATTTAATTCCTTTTTAATGCTTTCTGCGAGCTCCTTCTTCTCTCCAGGCTGCTGCTCACAAGCACCTCTCCTCCTCCTCCTCTTACCACGTGGCTAGATGGCGGTTTTGATTGGGTAGTTTTTCACATCATCTTTATTTGCAGAGGTAGCGGTGCTGCTAGTTCCTACCTGTGTTGGGGATCTGGATGGAAATAGCTTCGCTTCTTGCCATCCCCACTGCTGGCTTAGCCATCTGCTCTGCAGCCTCCGGAGTTTGCTGTTATTTTATTTTTTTTAATCTATTTTATTGATTTTTTACAGAGAGGAAGGGAGTGGGATAGAAAGTCAGAAACATCGATGAGAGAGAGACATCGATCAGCTGCCTCCTGCACACCCCACAGTGGAGATGTGCCCGCAAGCAAGGTACATGCCCCCGACCGGAATCGAACCTGGGACCTTTCAGTCCGCAAGCCGACGCTCTATCCACTGAGCCAAACCGGTCTCGGCTGTTGTTATTTTTTTCTCTTCCCATTCTTTTGTTGTTGTTGTTGTGAGTTATTGCTTTAAAGAAATGTTTTTAAGCGTTTCCTACGCATCATGGGGAGAAGATGAAATGTGTGGTGAATCGTCATCTTTCATTCGAAATGAGACTGTGTACTTGTCAATGCTTTTGCGTGATTCTGATCATCTCATGGCCTATATTTTTAAAGACTGGGAAGGTGAGGAGTATTACAAGAAAGGAAAGCTGTGCTTGACACACATTCTGGTGGCCTTTGATGACATGTCTTACACACAGGGCTGTCCCGTTCTTGATGATTCAAGATGAAGTCATGAGGTAAAAAGGAGAAGAGATGGCTTAGTTTCTTTAGTCAGTTTTCCTCTCATATTTCCTAGCTTACAAAGGGAAAACTCTCACTAAGTAGGAAATTTTCCAACATACAACTTTTGATCCTCTCCCTCCCCCGTTTTTGCTTCAGAAATTAGTAAGAACATATTTTGGCCTATTGTTAAGAAGTGCCAGGCTGTCATTCTTTGTTTAACTCTTTGCCCGCACTGTACTTCTTAAACCTTGATGTTGATTTTGTTGTGGTGGTTACCAGTTTTCCTCAATATCCCTCCTTCAAGATTATCAATATGTCCTTTAGGTAGTCCTGGCGATAGTGATCATGTGTTAAATTTCTGTTTCAGAGATAGGCGTGGCATGTTTATTTCTGATAAAATATTAGAAATAATCTAAAAGACCATACTAAAGTTAGGAGAAATAATGTACATTTTACCTGTTTCTTTTCGTAGACTTTCCTGAATATGTTCGTGGACAGCAATCAGGATGCTCGGAGAAGGTCTGTAAATGAGGACGATAATCCCCCTTCTCCCATTGGAGGAGATATGATGGATTCTCTCATCTCCCAGCTCCAGCCGCCACCTCAGCAACAGGTAACGTGTAGCCGAAAACCCACACGGCATCACGTTTGTTTAATTTAACAGCTTCTACGGGTGTCTGGGCTTCTTGCTTTCTTGTAAGATGTTTTATTTATTTTTAGAGAGAGAAAGGCAGAGGGGGAGAGAGAGAGAACATCTGTGTGAGAGGGAAGAGTTGATCAGCCACCAACTGCACTCCCCCCACTGGGGATTGAGCCTGAAACTGGGTATTGAACTGGCAACCTTTCAGTGCGCCGGACGAAGCCCAGCTAACTGAACCACACTGGCCAGGGCTGGGCTGCTTTCTTGAAAGACAAGGAGATCCTTGGTGTGGGTCCCAGATGCCGGGAAGTCCGTATGAGAAAATAGTGATGGAGGTGACGAGGAGGCTTCCAGTGATGGGAAGTCAATAGTACCAGAAGCAGCATTGACCTCAGACTTGTGCACTTAATGATGTCAGGTGATCACCCACGTAACCACTACAGAGGATGTCCAAGTGGCTAGTAAGCACAGGAACGGTGTTCAACGTCATTTGGCATCACAGAAATACAAATCAAAGGTGCGGTGAGATAATACTCCATAGCCGCAATAGTGGCTTAGGAAGAAAAATGATAATCCTTGCGGGCATTTGGTAGTAGGAGCAACTGAAACTCACTCATTACTGGAGGCCATGAGAAATGGTACAGCTAGCTTGCAGGGGAGGTTAGCAGTATTCCAGAGGGCTAAAGCTGAACGTTATGCAATATGTGGCTTAATGATTCTACTCTTAGGTATATATACAACAGAGAAGCATCGAAAAGTCCTACCCAGTTTGGCTCAGTGGATAGACCATCGGCCTGTGGACTCAAGGGTCCCAGGTTCGATTCCAGTCAAGGGCATGTACCTTGGTTGCGGACACATCCCCAGTGGGGGGCGTGCAGGAGGCAGCTGATTGATATTTCTCTCTCATCAATGTTTCTAACTCTCTATCCCTCTCCCTTCCTCTCTGTAAAAAATCAATAAAATAAAATGCACCAGAAAAACACAAGAACACTTATAGCAACATTATTTATCCAGAAAATTGTAAACAACTCAAATACGTAGCAACAGTAGCGTGAGTAGATAAATTGGGATATATTTATACAATGGAGTGCTTTACAGAAATGAGAGAGCAAATTACTGCTTCATGCAGCAACATGATGAATTTCACTGACAGAGTTGAACAAAGAAGCCGGATGCCATGTGTATAATGAGTACATTCAGTATTCGTATGAAATGCAAAACCACACTTGAGTAATGGAAGTCCAGATAGTGCTTACCTTTGGGGAGGCGATAAAGACAAGGTGTATAGGGTTCTGGTACTCTCTTCAGCATCCTGATCTATGTGGCAGTTAACGCTTGTAAAAATCCAGCCAGCGGTACATTTCAGATTTGTGCACTTTACTCTGTGTGATTTGTACCTCAATTTTTACAAAAATAGAGGAGAAAGGATTACATTGCTTTCATTACTGAAGATGAAGGTAAAGGTAAGTAGAGGTCAGGTTGAACTACCATATTTCATTGACTCCAAAACTCCACTAAAGGAAAGAAGCATTACTTATTTTTTTTAAGTATATTTTATTAATTTTTTACAAGGGAGTTAGAAACATCGATGAGAGAGAAACATCGGTCAGCTGCCTCCTGCACACCCCCTACTGGGGATGTGCCCACAACCAAGGTACATGCCCTTGACCAGAATTGCACCTGGGACCCTTCAGTCCGCAGGCCGATACTCTATCCACTGAGCCACACCGGTTTTGACAAGAAGCATTATTTTTATGTACTGCCGGTTAAACTAGGACAGATAAAAGGAACGAAAGCCATCTTGAGGAATGCAAGCAAAGGCATCGCAAGATCAGAATGCGGACGCTGCTTTTTTAATGGAAAACCTGTGTTATTGATGTGTGTTCCGTACATGTGCATGAGGTGGGAACTGGTGTTCCAGCGCTGTCTGTTGGGGAGGCCATACACTCGTGCTGTCTGTGGCTGGCCATTAGACAAACATTGAAATTGCTTCTTTTCAGCCATTTCCCAAGCAGCCAGGATCATCCGGCGCTTACCCTCTGACTTCACCGCCCACCTCGTACCACAGCACAGTCAGCCCATCTCCCTCTATGATGCACACACAGTCTCCAGGTAAGGCAGCGCTCATTGTCTTGTCGCGTCCCCCTTAAATCAAAAGTCCGCACACACATGCACACATGCACACACACAAGCACTGCGCGGGTAGCCTCGAACTTCAGAGAAAACTCCCTTTCTGGGCTGTGGCTGCGTATCTGCCATTCATTCCGGATGGCAGGGTTGTGCCCCCCGTGCGCGTGGTTCCGAGCGCTGTGAAATGCTTGAATGAGATGTTGGTGCCATCGCCCAGAGCCGGGCGCAGGCACAGCTCCAAGCAGCGCTAATCTGATCACATGATCTGTGGCAGAAGCCGGCCCGCCGGAGCCCGAGGCCAGGTCCTGCCCTCCGCTGCTCTGTGGGTAGCGCCGTTGGCATGCAGCCACGCCGTTCAGGCAGCGGCCGAGGCTGCTTTCCCGCCACGGCCACCGGCCCTCACCGCCGGTTTGCCAGGCCCCGGTACGTGTGACTGGTGCCCGCCCCTCCGAGCTGGCAACCCCACGAGGGATGCGGTGAAACTGCGTGAGAACGGCCACGTTTGACTGTGGACCTAGCAGGTCATGGGCATCGCCGAGGCTCTGTGCCCAGTGCTGCTGTGCTGGGGCTTGGCCCGCGAGCCGGGGGCCAGCCCTGCTCGGGAGCTTATCGCCTCGCAGGGAAAACAGGTGTCAGAGTGCTGGGGCGCATGCTCGCCGCCTGCTCCTCAGAGACGCCTGGACCACAGCTGAGGGCTGGGAAGTTATTGTCGTGTCACTCAAGGTCACTGAAGCCCAAGTGGCTGGGTGAGCTTAGCCCGAGAGGGCGCGGCCAAGAGAACAAGAAGGAAAGCAGGAGACAGGACGTGGAACCCAGGAGAGTGTTTCTAAACAGGAAATATTTCTGCTGATCTCAGAGAGGACGGGCGGGAGAGAAATCAGTGATGAGAGGGAATCATTGGTGGGCCGCCTCCTGCACGCCCCCTCCTGGGGATCAAGCCCGCAACCCAGGCCTGTGCCCTTGATCAGGAATCGAACCCGGGACCCTTCAGTCCGCAGGCCGATGCTCTCTCCACTGAGCCAAATCAGCGAGGGCAGGAGAGGGTTTTTCTAGGAGAGAGTGGAGACTGGTTTTGCATAGAAGGTGGGAGGGATGATTATTCTGAAATAACGATAACAGCAGACAGGAATGTGCAGTGCTTGGTCTGTGCCGAGCCCATTCTAAGCACTGGAGCCTGTAAGCTCCTGTCCGGGTCACACAGCTGAGTAAGTAAAATAGCAAAGGTTAGGCAAGTTGGTCAGCATGTCTATTGAATGTAAGGCATTGCGCGAGGGATTACAGGACACGGAAATGGGAAATTCTTACAGGAGGCAGAGAATTTGAAACCGGATGACACTGAGGCTAGTTCCGGTAAAGTAGCGGTATTTGCGTGTTGCATTTATTCACAGTTTTGGTAGCCATGGTCCCCCTTTGGCAATTCTACATTAAAACTAGTCCTGTGGCTAAATACCATCTTGAAGCTCGTGTCTCCCGTTTTCTCGTATCTCCTATCTAGGCCTCACCCTGGAATTCAGGTCCTGTATTTTCAGCTGTCTAGTCAACATCTGACACTCACCAGCCCCCCCTCCTCCCCACCCCAAATTGCTCCTCCCACAAGCTCCCCTCTCAGTAAATGGCAGCCCCTTCTTCCTGCTACTTGGATTCCTCTCTCCCCCACACCCCCGTTCGGCCAGGTGCCGAATGCAGCCAGCTCTGTCTTTGGACTGTATCCAGGATCTCACCATTCTTCACCATATCGGCCTGTGCCCGCGCCCAGGTCCTTAGCCGCCTCTTACCCGGATGCCCGCCCTTACTGGCTGCGCTGGCCTTGGCCCTGCCCTGTGGCCTGTTTTCACACCGCGGCTAGAGGCACCCTTCTGGAACAGAAGTCAGTTCGTGATTCCGCAGCTGCCAACTGCAGTGGCCTCCCAGTTCATTCAGGGTGAACCCCGAGTCCTTTGAGTGGCCTGCAGGTCCCAGGGTCCTAACCACCCCCTGCCTCTGACTTCATATCCCTCAACCATCCCCTCTGCCCCCCACTCCCGCTGTCCAGCACACTGGCCTCTCCCGTTGGTTACAGCTGTGGCTCCTTTAGACCCTGTGCGCCCGATGGAGTACCTCGGGCCTGTACAACCTCAGCCAGCCTTTCCCTTCACTGCCTCTGTCTCTCGGCTCACGGGGTCCTCTCTGAGGCTTTACATAAAGAACGGCACCGCCTCCACCACTCAGTCCCGCCCCTACCTCGCCCTGTCTTCCTCCAGAATCTTCTCGCTCACCACCTGACGTACACTTGTAGCCTTGCACATTCTAGCATGTAAGTTTCCTGACAACAGGCATTTTTAGGTCTTGGTAGCTGCTGATCCCCGGTGCGCGCCACGCACACTGCCAGGCATGAAGCTGATGTTCAGGCCTAGTGGAATGAGTGAGTGGGGGAATAAAGAGCACGCTGGATTCTTTTTTTCTTTCTTTTTTTTTTTTTTTTTTTTTAAACCAACAAGCTGCAATTAGGGCCTCATGGAACAGATCTCTTTTTTTTCCAGCAACGAAAGTTCTCGTTTTCCCGTGCGCCACTTAGGGGAGCTTGACTACTTACTCCTTTAGTCTGTAGCGTCGACGTGGGGTCCGTGGACAGGACATCACGTGTGTCCTGCGAGGTCACCTGTAATTATTTTCGTTTATTAGGAAATCTGCATGCTGCCAGCTCCCCCAGTGGGCCTTTGCGAGCCCCGTCACCAGCGGCATTTGTTCCAACTCCTCCCCCGTCCTCGCATGGACTCTCTCTAGGACCAGGGGCCAGCTTTGCTAGTCCGCATGGTGAGTCCGTCCTGGAAATGCCGTAGCACGAGAGTTTGCCGTGGAAGTCGTTTTTGTGACCTACAGCATTTTCTTTTTGCCGGCTGAGCGCTTGTCTACTGGGGAAATAGCAAAAGAACGATTTTTCCTCGCTGCACCATGCAGAGACCCACCAGTTTTGTCTGCTTTGGACTCTCCTCCTTTCCCTCTCCCCCCCCCCCCCCCGCTTGCCTACCTGCTCGAGTCTCTTGCTTGCTCTCCACCCATCCATCTTGTCTCCCGCCTCAAACAAACCCCCCTCCACACACACACACACACACACCCCAAAATTGGGACCCTACCCTTTATGTTAGGCTGAGACAACTTTTTTCACTAATTAATTCGAAAGTCCTATTTCGGATTGGTGCAAATCAATAAAGAATAGAAGAAGTAGCCGGTGGAGTGTTTCCTTCTGTCCCCCGAGCCACCTAGCTCCTTCTCCCACGGGCATCTAGCTAGTGTCAATCCTTTCTTCTTGTTCTCGCAGAGATGTTTTATGCATAAATAAGCAAATACGAGTGTTACGCACATAGCAGACGGCATGTTTTGCACTTGGTGTTCGGTTCCTCACCTTTCTCACTGAAACATATCATGACTGCCATTCCTCAGATTCGACAGCTGTTGAGCACTGGAGGTTTTTTACTCTTTCCTATTCATATTTGCGGCAACCTTTCTGGCAATAAGAACTCTACATTGTCCTACTAAATGGCTTCATAGTACTCCCATACCTGGGCATACCATGTTTAACTGCTCTCCTATTATGATATGTTTACTATGTTTCCATGTTTCACATGTAAAAGTGGTGTCGAGTCTGCTCGCATGATTATTTCCTTAGGTAAGTTCCCAGAAGTGGAATTGCTGCCGCAAATGGTTTGAAAAATTGGAAAGCTTTTAAAACATATTACAAATTGCTCACCCAAAAGCCTGTACCAATTTCCTCTAGTGTCATACTGGAATGTCTGTTTTCCTGCATCATTGCCAACACGGGGTATTACAGTTTCTTAAAAGCTTGGTTATTTAGATAGGTAAGAAATGGTGCCTTATTGCTTACTGTGTGCTTTTCATTTTGTGTGCCAGTTTATATCCTTGTCCTGTGTTCTTACGTTTGCTTGCTTTTATCGCTTTGTAAGACTTCTGAGTAAGGACCATTTCTTCTCTGGCATTTGGTAGAAGTATTTTTTTCAGCTTGTCATTTGGTTACAAAGTGGTGTAACTCTGCAGGGTGAACTAAATACCAAATTGGCCAGGAAGTCGCTGCTTTCAAAACATATCCTTTGGTTCATTTCTTAGTCCATGTCACCTTCACTCAATAAAGAAAATGGGAAATTTCCCTCTCCTCAGCCTCCTCTGAGTAGCAATGAAAACATAATCTGTTAGGGTTAGTTTAAAAATGTAAAATTCCTCTCCTTAACGGAGCTTTGAGATTTTTTTGCTTAATATTTTCAAACCTATAGAAAATCGTTCTGTGTTATAAATTATTATGTATTCTACATCTGGAAGTTCACGTGAAGGTAAATTCTATTCTTTCTCCATCTTTTTATCTAATTTTTATACCATTAAAAAGTACATGAACTACACAAAATATTCATATGTACCGTGTTAAGAAGCATCATGCTTCAGTGAAACCCTGACCTGAAAGAGAAAATAAAATGATCCCCATGTGAAGTGTAAGCATTTAAAAGTTGTCGAATGCTTTCTGGTTATTGAAATGCAGACTGCAAAACCCATTTATTATTGCCTTGTTTCCAGGAGCCCTGGACCCCAGTTCTCCGTACACTATGGTGTCCCCGAGTGGACGAGCAGGGAACTGGCCAGGGTCTCCGCAAGTGTCTGGCCCCTCACCAGCAACACGGTTACCTGGGATGTCGCCAGCCAACCCATCACTACATTCTCCGATTCCAGACGCTTCTCACTCCCCTCGAGCCGGAACAAGTGAGTGCAATCAGCACGGTTATGTCTGTTTCGTATAACCAGCGAACGACCTGTTTTCACATATGTCTGTTTCCATAATGTCTGCTTTCGTATAACCAGCGAATGACCTGTTTTCATATATGTCTGTTTTCATAATGTCTGCTTTTGTATAACCAGCGAACGACCTGTTTTCACATATGTCTGTTTTCATAATGTCTGCTTTCGTATAACCAGCGAATGATCTGTTTCATTCCAGCCGCCCGTGTGAAGATCATGACCTACTTGTTGAATGGGGTTACTTAATAACGTCAACCCCTGTCCGTTTAGGAAATCGGTGGTAGTAATAGTTCATTGCCAAAGTCAGACATAATGGAAGAGAGGGGAATGTCTCTTCCAGAAGCTTTTTGAGTTGAGACCCCTAAACTACCCTAGCTACAACCCTAGACCTTGAAAAGACCCCTAAAGGCATCTGACCAGATTACACAATCGCACACAGAAGAGAAGAATTGTCAAAATGCCAGCTAGCTTTCGCTCCGCCACTTTGGTGGCTTAGAACAGCGGTCCTCTCTGCCCGCCGTTCTGCCGTGTGGCGGTTTGGGCTGAGGCCAGCTGGGTGGCTCACCCAGGCGTCTGGAGCCAGCTCCCAGGTTGGCGGGCTTAGCTGATTTAAGGTGACCCCGGCGACACGGCTTGTCTCTGGCCCATCTGGTCTCACACTTGATCCTGGCTTGTTCACCTGGTGGCTGGACAGGGAGCGCCAAGCCAGCACTGCCTCGCTCCACCGCATTCTTCGCCACCGCCAGTCCAGAGCCCACCAGAACCCAGGCCGAGCAGCAGACGCCACTTCTGGGGGCGTCACTGCAGAGTCTGGTTGCAAAGGACCTGGCCGCAGGAAGAACTGGCTGTTACAGTGACAGGAAGCTCACCTGTGATTGCTCCACTCCGAGGAGTAATTAAACAGTCCAGATTGCTATAGAATAGCCGAGATCGGGACCAGAACCAAAGCGGGAGCACTGAGATCGGATATCTTTGTAAGTGACGTGACTTTTTCCTTCCCCAAGGTTCCCAAACGATGCCAACCAACATGCCCCCGCCTCGCAAACTACCTCAGCGCTCCTGGGCAGCCTCCATCCCCACCATCCTCACTCACAGTGCCTTGAACATCCTGCTGCTGCCCTCGCCGACGCCAGGCCTGGTGCCTGGCCTGGCTGGCAGTTACCTTTGCTCTCCACTCGAACGATTCCTGGGATCGGTCATCATGAGGAGACACCTTCAGAGAATTATCCAACAGGAAACGGTATGGCCGCCCAGCGACCTGAGTCCCAAGCGGGGCTTGGCAGAGGCAGAGGCCCAGTTCCGCCCAGAACGGGGTGGGAACGAAAGTGACATCCCTCCCCGCCTTTAACCGGCTTGTTAGACGCTCTGCACCCTTTTCTTTCCTTTCTGACATGTTCCTTCGTTTTCCCATTTGCACTGCTGTGGCTCCCGTGGACCTGGAGGCAGGTCCGCTCAGCGCCACAGGACGTGGGTGCCCCGAAGCTGGCTTTGCAGAGAGCAGCCTCTGCGCAGCTCTCCTCCCCAAACGCTGGGGCAGGCAGGCGGTCTCCATTGAAATAGAATGACTTAAGGTCACAGGGACCAAAGCTGTTTTTCAAATACAGGAGCCATTGAATGGATTTCAAACCCTAAGGGGAAAGGCCTTCTCGCCTGTCCTGGGGTGCTACCCTCAGGCGATGGCTCAGAGTTCAGAGCTCTTGCTCCCCAGTCCAGCTGCCGGGGTGTGTGGCCGGGCCAAGCCACCTGCCAGCAAGAGCGTGGCTGGTTCCTCACCTTTCCGGTGACAGTGGGTAATGGCGTCCGTCGAACCCAGAGCCATTGTGGGAACTGGAGCTGTTTCATAAAAAGCTCATAGCGTGATGTCTGGGTCCTCAGCACATATCAGTGACTTGTAATGATTGTTGTGGACGTACATATGTTAATGAGGTGGTCCTCAGAGTGGTGAATGTTGAACATATCCACTCAAGGGGTGGCACCACACTATTTTGCAGCCTTTATATTCAGATTTGAAAAACAAAGAAAGGCTTTAAGGTAAGTTGAATAAATTAGCATTTAAAATGGTAATCATGCTGAAACTGGTGTGACTCAGTGGATAGAGCCTCGGCCTGCAGACTGAAAGGTCCCAGGTTCGATTCCGGTCAAGGGCATGTACCTTGGCTGCGGGCACATCGCCAGTGGGGGCGTGCAGAAGGCGGCTGATCGATGTCTCTGTCTCATCGATGTTTCTAACTCTCTATCCCTGTGATCCAGGCTCACCTTTGCCACTTAAAAGCCATGTCAGTGTTCAGCTCTTTCAAACTCGTGCTCATTTGTGTAATCTACATATTAGCCTAGAGCAGAGGCCAGTGAACTGTGTGCCTGGAGGCCAGTCCTGCCTCCACCTGTTTTTGCAAATAGAGTTTCATTGGAACACAGCACGCCCACTCAATACATACCTTCTGCTTTCAGCTACATGGCATCCTTGAGTGGTTGTAACAGAGACCATGTAGCCTAGCCGCTCGGTTGACTAATGAGTTTGCCGACCACTGACCTAGACTCTCGATTCCTGTAATTACAGGCTGTTGTTCCTTGTGATTAAGCCCCTGTCACAGTGGTCGGCAAACTCATTAGTCAATAAAGTGGCAAACCACGGCTCATGAGCCTCGCAGTTTGCCGACCACTAGCCTGAAATATTTACCAACCCCTGGGCTAGCAGAAGGTCCCAATCCGGATCTATTTTTTTACCCCCAAGTGCCAGTTGTACTGTTATTGTGGAAAATTTTAAGCTTGGAAAAAGAGAGTTGGATAAAGAACCTGTCTTTTCTCAAAACTCACCTTCAGTGAACTCACACCAATACTGTTTCACTTATGGTTCCCCAGATTGTTTGATAGCAAATTCCAGACATCATTTCATCCAAATACAACTTCTGTATTATCAAATATGGTTGGTGTCCAAATTTCTTTCCCAAGTTATCACTCTTTTTGCTTTGAATCAGAACCCAAACTAGTTTTGTTTGTTTATTTGTTTTAGTATGTTTTTTTTTTCCCAGAGAGAAAGGAAAGGAGAGGGAGAGATAGAAACATTAATGAAAAGAGAGAAAAACATAGATCAGCTGCCTCCTGCACACCCCCTACTGGGGGTTGAGCCCACAACGTGGCCATGTGCCCTGACTGGGAATCAAACCGGCAACTTCTTGGGGCGTGGGATAATGCTCAACCAATTGAGCCACACCGGCTGGGCCCCAAACTACTTTCTAAGTCCCTTTCAAACTGTAGACTCCCCTTCCATTTCTTCTGACCTAATTTATTTGTTGAAGAAACCATATCATTGTCCTGTAGAATTTCTCAGCCTGGATTTTGCTGATTGCAGCATTTTAGAATCATTTAACATGTTCTTGTGACCCCTATAGACTTATAATGTGGATCAATGTGACCCCAATAGATCTATAATATGGGCCAATCCTGTGGATCTCACCGCTGAATTCAGCCTCAAGTTGATTCTTGGTTTGCAAGAATATTTCATAGGTGGTGGTGCGCTCTTCCATCGAGACACGTGATGTCACGTGATGTCTGGTTGCCTCTCTGGGGTGGTGGCCGCAGTTTAGGTGCCAGTGCCTAGATGCCTCTGTTTTGGAATAGGTATCAACTGAGTTGTTTTCCTTCTGAAATAGTAACAGTAACGTTTTCTCTGTCTCACATACCGTTTTTTGTTTTGTTTTTTCACATATTGTCTCGCATGCTAATTTGATGCATCCTTGTTTTGCAGCTCCAGTTGATAAATTCCAACGAACCTGGGGTGATCATGTTTAAGACGGATGCGCTGAAATGCAGAGTCGCCCTGAGCCCCAAAACCAACCAAACGCTTCAGCTGAAAGTGACACCGGAGAACGCAGGGCAGTGGAAGCCTGACGAACTTCAAGTTTTAGAGAAATTCTTTGAAACAAGAGTACGTGTTCATTAAGGCATCGTGTTAGTGTAATCAGCAAAGCAGAAGAGTCCAGGTCGGACGGAGGGTAACCTGCTGTGTGTATCCCTACAGGTTGCCGGACCGCCATTTAAAGCCAATACGTTAATAGCCTTCACCAAGCTGTTAGGGGCTCCTACACACATCCTCAGAGACTGTGTGCATATCATGAAGCTGGAGCTGGTGAGTCGCAGAGGGACCCCGGCTGTCACACCAGCCCTGTCTGAGGAGGCTGCGTTTGGTGGGAGCCGGGTTCACTGGCTTTTACCCGTTTAGGCACTTTGATTTGTCTCTTCTCTTCTTCATTTCTCACTTAAGTTTTCTGTTTTGAATAGGCAACACAGTCCTCCACTGCATCTTTTGAATTTAGAACAAGGTGACTCAGTGGGCAATTTCCCATCCATCCCTGGCCAGCCATCTAGACCTCCTTCCCCCAGGCACCCCGAGTTACAGTGGCTTATCTCTTATAAAAGCAAAGATATTTAATACGCTGCTCCTACTCCTGGATAACGAAAGAACCCTCCCCTGGTTTCCTCAGACTGTATGGACTCATTTTTTATTTTATTTTTTTAATATATTTTATTGATTTTTTACAGAAAGGAAGGGAGAGGGATAGAGTTAGAAATATCGATTAGCCGCCTCCTGCACGCCCCCTAGTGGAGATGTGCCCGCAACCAAGGTACATGCCCTTGACCGGAATCAAACCTGGGACCTTTCAGTCTGCAGGCTAAGGCTCTATCCACTGAGCCAAACCGGTTTTGGCTGGACTCATTTTTTAAGTTGCTTATTGAAATTTTGGGTCCATTTTAAATATGCCTTGGTGTCATGTGTGAGGTATGGATCTAAGTTCTTCAGATGCCTCTACTTGCCTTACTGCCGTTTATCAAAAAGTCTCTCTTCTCTGGGAGACTTAATTCCTCTTCTTTCTATGAAACTGTACAATCAGATCAGTGGTATCCGGGTGGCAGCTGATGATGTTTTCCCAACCTTACGGCAGTCCTTCATCTTCACGTTGCTAGAATTGCTTGGGGTAATTCCAGACACCTCACTTCTTTTCTCAGTGGACATTTTAATATTGGGACAGCATGGCTTCTGCTCCGATAGTCTGTAGGTGACATTATTTATGCCAACGAGATAACGCTCTGAGTTTTTAAAGGAGTAAATATGTCTGCGGTTACAGAAGCATCCGGGGATATAATTGAAAGTTATTAACACAGTTTGTCTAGCTTGTTTTAGGGAAGGAATTGGAACTGGGACTGGAAAGTCTAGGTTGGCACCAGTTAAGAAGGGCCTTGAATGCCAGCTGTTGATCTTTGGAGGGGATGGGGGACATGTGTCACCGCCTGTCACTGAACATTTGTGAGCTGGAGTAGACCCACCCTCCAGAACACGTGGCAGTGCTACCAAGATGGGCGGGAGGAGTCGTCCCCGAATGGGCTGGCATCAGTGAGAAGAGAGAGAGGAACAGGTGCCAGAGACCCTGAAGAAGCAGACCCCTGGGAATTAGTGAAGTGAGCGAGCGGAGAGGAACACTCCACAGAAATCCATAGTGGCTTTTCAGTTAGTAACTGTTAGAGATCTAGTTTTTGAAACAGGCGGGTTACCAGCTTTGTTTTGTGGAGTCTAAAACAGAATTCTGCCCTAACTCTCCAGACTCATGCTGTTCAGAGGACTTCACCTTGACGTTGATTTTTATTCTTTCCCAGTTCCCTGACCAGGCCACACAGCTGAAGTGGAACGTCCAGTTTTGCCTGACGATCCCTCCCAGCGCCCCGCCCATCGCCCCTCCTGGCACCCCTGCTGTGGTGCTGAAATCCAAAATGCTCTTTTTTGTAAGTACCCTCCGCGCGTGCGCACAGCTTCTGGAGGAAGAGGCGGGCGAGGATAGCACAGAAATGATCCCCGATTTCCCCGTCAGCTCAGACCGCCTGTGACCCCGGTTCCCTTAGTGATCCCAGCAGGCTGTTGAACTCCGTCACTGCGGGACGGTTGCCTGTCACCAGGACTGTCTGTCCTTGTCATAGCGATTTTCTTCGCTGCACGTATCCCAGCCGGACAGGAAGCGGTCGTGGCTTGGGTGGTTGTAGGCCGAGGTTTCCCTTGCTCACTGTTCTGTGTGTGTGTGTTTGTGTCTGCAGCTGCAGCTCACTCAGAAGACGTCGGTCCCTCCCCAAGAGCCTGTTAGTATAATAGTGCCCATCATTTATGACATGGCGTCAGGGACCACCCAGCAGGCAGACATCCCCAGGCAGCAGAACTCTTCTGTTGCTGCGCCCATGATGGTGAGCAACATTCTGAAGAGGTTCGCAGAGATGAACCCACCGCGACAAGGTACATGACCGGTAGATGCTCTTTCGTTGCGTTTGTGTTGTGACAGTTCTGGGGACACATCCCCCTCCTCCCCACTGCTTCCCCCTCCCCCCCCTCCGCCCCGTCCTAGTCCTAGCACTCCGGTGGCCGTGGCCTCTCCGTGTCTGCCTGTCGCTTCCTCCTGTTCTCACTGGCTCTTTGTTTTCGTCCATGTCTCTGCTGCCTGGACTTCATTTCCGCTAGCGATCTGCTCTTGGGACTGACCCAGTTGCTCATGCCAGAAGCTTGTATTCGTGGCGCACGCTGCCGCCACGCCCTAGGTTAGGACGATAGAATTTTCCGTGGATGTGCATCCCTGCCCTGCCACCGATAACCCGCCACTCTGTACGCCACCAAGTGGAAATGCATGTTGCTTTCTCCTATTTAATGGTTCAGCCCTGAAGAGAATAATATCCTTCAAAGTTCTGTATCTTCTCAATGTTTGTGAAGAATAAAAGCTGATACAAATGGCATCGCTGCTTTTTGGGCTCCTTATATAAGTTCAGGCGGGTGCAAGCGAACCTTTCACCAAGCGCGCAATGCAGCTCGCAAGGTGAGCGCTGTCAAGGAAACCAGAATGTTCTGGCAAGATAACCGAGGTCTGGTCAATACTGTCGTAGCCTACGCTTAACACACCACTCCCTCCCGGCAGCGCTAAAGCCTGGGCGACGAGACAAAGCGCAGCAAAGAGGAGTGTCTGCCCTTTTGCTTATTCCTAATGTTGAGGAAGTCCGCCATCTCTCTGTTGAGAAGAGCATGACAAAGGAATTACGTTTTTCCATGAGGGAAAGTTGTTCTCTGAAACATTTTTCTGCACCGCAGGGTGAAAATGTTACTAGTAATAGGAATGCTGGGAGAACTCGTTTATTTTAAGCTGTTTGTTTCCCCATATTGTCTACCAGGGCAAGTTCTCGCTCAGATACAGTCGATAAAAAACGCACTGGGCAGTAGAGAAGGGTGTGCTGCTTTTGTTGTGATCCTTCTTCCACTTCTTATAATTTCCTGCTTTCATCCTTTGACTTCTTTCTTCCTTCAGCTAAAGAGTAGGTGCTTAGGAATCAGAGTTGAAAGCTACCCATTTTCAAAGTGGCCGTCCAGGAGAGCTCGGCTAGTAAACACCATCTGGGAAGCGGAGGGCTGTCATTATGTCTTGCGCAATTGCAGATTGAAAGGAGAGAATGTTGGGGTCCTGTTGCCACCAAGCAAGTTTTTCCACCTGTCGATAATGAAAATGGGTTTTTAGAAAAAGACATGTGACTTCTCTGAATGCATAAATGGTTGGGATGTTTTGAAATGCTTTTCCTCCGCTGGCTACCTTAGACAGGTTGCACCTTTGCATTTCAGTTTCTTCCTGTACCTTCCTTTCCCGGCGGTAGATGAGAAGGCCGTGGTGGCCTGCACAGGGTCACTGCGCTCTGCCCTCCGCTGGCAGGCCATTACTCAGCTGAGGTCTTCAGTTCTCATTGAGCCGCTGTAGTGTTAGGCGGTGCCGGTTTATAATATTCCCAGCTGGTCTGGGCGTACTCTGTTGGAATATTTGTAATATTTACAAGAAGGGAAAGGCAGGTGTTCGGTTTCTTCGAGCAGAGGGGACATTGAGAGGGTGAATCGTAGCCTCCCCCCAAACGTATCTGGCTTCGGACTGGTTGCTGGGCCACATTGAGCTTTCCCCCCACCTGCCACGCCCATCACGTCCTCCCCTTGGTGGTGGAAGTGCTTTCCAGAAAAACCACTTTATTTTTGTATTAACTGATTTTAATGCTGAACTCGAGAAGTTGATCATTTCCTTCAAATTTGGGAGAAAGCTCTGATAGATGTCATAGAACTGTACTGTCCAATATAACTGTCACTGACTACATGTGGCTATTTAATTTAAATTTAATTTAAAATCCCGTTACACAGTCACCCTAACTACATTACAGGTGCTGCTTGGTAACCACAGTGCACGTATAGAATATTTCCATCTTCACAGAGAGTTTTATTGGACGGTGCTGTTGCAGATATTTTACCTGACCTTTTTTTAAAAAATATTTTTTTATTGATTTGAGAGAGGAAGGGACGGGGAGAGGGAGAGAGAGGGAGAGAGAGAGAGAGAGAGAAGTACCAGTGATGAGAGAGAATCATGGATCAGCTGCCTCCTTGCACGCCCCTCGCTAGGGATGGAGCCCACAACCTGGGCCTGGGCCCTGACCGGGAATTGAACCGTGGCCTCCTGGTTCCTAGGTCGGTGCTCAGCCCCTGCCCCTTTCAGGGCAGGCTGTAGATCTTTTCATTACATTCAAATGCACAAGCCAGTGGTCGGTAGTAGCCTTGAAGCCCACCTTCAGAGGTTTACCCAGTGCTCCTTCCCCCGTGTTTCTATAAACTCTAGCATCTTCTTAACTCCAAACCGAAGTGGGGCCTGCCCAGAATTTCCTCGGAAGGAAAAACAAAATCCAAATGAGATCATTATCTGCTACTCAACACCAAAGCTTAATCCCCTCCCTGTAACCTGTGCAGTTAAAATTTCCTCTTTTATTTTGATCCTTAAAGCCCTTGCTAATTTTAGATTTAACTGCCCCTCCCCCACCGGTGTGTTGACATCATCTTTCCTGTATTGCGAATAGCTAATGACCATTTTTCTCTGTTGCAGGTGAATGCACAATATTTGCAGCTGTTCGTGATTTAATGGCTAATCTTACACTGCCCCCTGGTGGGCGTCCATAGACACTATTGTTTTTAAACCAGGAAGGCTGACAAATGAGGCAAAACAACAAAAAAAAGTCTGAATTCAGCCTTCAGTTTAAAAAAAGAAAAGGACTTTTTTTTTTTTTTTTTTTTTTACTTTGAGCTAAATATTCTAAACTTGCAGAAATTTTCAGGGTGCACTTCATTCATCAAACCATCAATCTTTTGTATAGTGAACTTGTAAAGTGTGTTTAAATGGGACACGTTTCGAACTAGGTAAATACATCAGTGTCTCGCTTGCCAATCTTAGATTTAATATTCTGTTTTATACTATAAAGTTACGGAAATGCCAAACCTGTTTATTTAATTGTTTTCCTATGTTTTGGGTGTAATAGTCCTTTTTTTTTTTTTTTTAAGGCAGGTCTGTTGTTTTGAATACTGTAAAACTGTGATAAACTTTATATGAAGCTGTATTTTAATATGACCACTTTGAATCCTTACCTGAATATGTTCTGGGAGTTGTTATTAAAAAAAAAAAAAAAAAGAAGAAGACATCCCAAAGAAGCAATATTTAATAAAACTAGAGGTTTAAAAAAACAAAAACCAGTGACACTCACTTGTGTGTATATATCAGTTCTGTAGACTTCTCAGGGCCTCCCTCATCTTTAACCAGGTGGGGCCAGTAACTCATTTCTAATAATATGTGTCTCAAATGTGACCAAAACATCTCCTTCTTCGTTCCACGTTTATTTTCCTCGAACATTCCTACATGGACTGGTGGCGAACACTTAGCACCTTGGTGGTCTTTCAGTTTAGGATTTTGGCAAAAGCAAGAAGCCAGTCTTTGAGGCGAGACAGTGAGTACTTCATATCAATCACGGCTCTCCAGTGCTGCCGTTTTCTGATCGGTTGAGGATGTGCTAACTTTCCTGGTAGGCACATTTAGTTTATGGGAGACTTCTGCGTACAGCATCGATTAGGAAACAGAATTTGAACGCTCTGCCTTTGCATGACATTTCTGCGGGGGCTCCTTATCTTGCTTAATTTCCCCACCAAAGTTGGGGTTATTCTAAAACAATCCCTGTCTGATTCACGGTCGACAAGACGATAAAAGGTTTTGCTTGGAAGAAACCTGGTCCAGCCCCCTCACTTTGAAGAACCTAAGATCACATCTCAGCAGAGTTTCCTTTGGGGGCGCTGCGCTGTCTGTGTCTCCCAGTCAGTCAGGGACTTTGATAAAGCTTGAAAGCAGGTCGTGGGAAGCAAAGGTCTTGGGGTGACTTGATGCGATTTGGGGGAGTTTTATGAATGCCATCAAGCTGAGTGATCTTGTCCCTGTCACGTTGGCTCTCCATTAAATTGCGGATGCTTTGTCTGATCCCACTTTAGCTGATGTGATTGTGCTTTAACTGTCTACTACCGCATCCTAATTGCAAGCATCTCACCGCAGCTGTAGCATATCTGTTCTCCACTTTGCTTGGTTCTGTGTTTCTTTCTGGTCAGCGTGGAGGCCTTCTCTGCCTTTCTTCTGTCTTCTTCTGCCTTCATCTCCTGCTTCCTGCCCAACTCTGCAGGTGACTAAACTCTGGCCCTTCCTTTAACTTGCCTTTCTCCTTCCCTTTCCAGTTCTTTCGGTGGTAGTCCCCTCTGTTTGTCAGTCTAACACACCTTTATCAGGGGCAAGTCCTTTCTGTTGGGAGTGGAATCCTCTCTTTCATGTAGAAGCCTACATGTATACACAGCAAATGTACTTTTATCTCCAGGATGCTACTGCCTCAAACAATTCGAAAACAAAGTCAACTTTTTAGGCGTGTGCCCTCTGAAGTATGATTGGTTTTGAACTGTTCATTGCATTTTAAACATGATGCATTCAGTGGATACTTTTTCCCCCCAATTATAACTCCTCCCTGAATGCATTGTGCAAATCAAAAGGAAGATAGGACTCAGTGAACAAAACTTGTATTTCGATGCTTATTTAAGAGGACATTGGTGAATTTGAATTTTGATATCATTCTTGGTACTTGGAATATACTTTATTAAAGCTTGAAAACACTAGTATTTGAATTTTTAGGCTTCATCACAAACCATGTCTTTTGCCTCTTTTGTTACCTAGTTTCAACCAAAGGGACTGGATGCCCATAGAGATTTTTTCTACTAGAGGGTTTGGGTCTTAACTTTAAGATGTTTTTCAATGTGGCTTTAGTAATAAATAAAATTTACACAAGTTTCAGAGAACTACCAACTCTCAGTAGTCAATTTTCATGAAGAGGTTTGGATAGCAGCGTGTTTTAGTATTAGTTCAGCCTTGAAAGAAGAAATTGGTTCTGATCTGCCCCCTTTTTTGTATCTGCTGAAATGCCATTTCAGAATGTATAGAAGTACTTTCAGAATTAGGAAAAAAGTGAAAACTTCAACAGAACATATCAAGTTATTAATGGGCTGAACCTTATATTTGAAATTAACTCTGAGTGAGTTAAGTATAGGTGTAAACTAAAATATATATGATTGTGAATTTGAATACCACTAATAACTTTACTTTGTTGCAGTTTACACAGTAACCTGTCCACAGGATACTAATAGTTTGTTAGTCATTCTTTGGACTGTGATTAATGTTATAACTTCAAGAAGCATAATTTTACTACTCTAAATTCAGATCCAATTTCATCATAAAAAGTTGTTTCATGATTTTCCCCCAAAGAAATATCTATTTTACATTTTGCTTTAATATTTATTATCCAAGTGGTTTTTTGTTGTTTAAGAAAGAGAGGAAGGGAACTGGAGAAAGAGCTAGAAATATTGATGAAGGGGAAACATCAATTGGCTATCTCCTGCTTGCCTGGGTTCGGAGATCAAGCCCCAATCCTGGGCTGATGTCCTGTCCAGGAATGGAACCGGTGACCTCTTGGTGCATGGGATCACACTCAGCCACTGAGCCACACCGGCTGGGCTACCCAAGTGTTCTTGATATGAAATTACCGTGCAGAAAATCTTAAGGAAACAGACAAAAAGAGAAAATAATGTGCATTTCATTGTTTCTTGGGGAATTTTCTTTTTCATTTGGTTTGATGGGAATGGACAGTGTGTCTTAGGGGGATGAGTTGAAACTTACTTAGGATAGCTTTGAGGTTAATAAAAAGTGAGCAGAAGCCAGCCAGCCTTGTGCTCCACCACTCCGGGAAACCGTGCTCTCACATTTCCTGTAAATGGCCTCCACTGCCAAAGCGGCCGTGATTTGTTAATACCTTGCCCGGGAATATGATTGATTGGTGAAAGGGCACGTTTGGGTTAATATAAAATAATAGCTAATATTTACTGAGAGCTTACAATTGCCAAGGCACCATTTCAAGTATGTCATTGTGTATTCAATCACAACAACCCAAGTGGGGTAGGTATTAATATCTTTCTTTAACAGATGAGTAAACTGAGGCCTAGAGAAATGTAACTTGATGAGATCAAATTTACGACTGCTTACGATCAAAGAGCTAAGTAGAGGCGATTTGAGTCCAGACCTGTTTGTGTGATAGAGGAAGTGGGGCGGGCTCCAAAGCTTAGCCTCTCCCCTCAGCCTTTTGAGGGTATAGTTTTAACACGCTCTGCAAGCTCAAGAAGTGCACAAGCCCTCACTACAACCGAGATCGCCTCTTGTCATTTAGAGCTGACAATTCATTTGCCCTCGGACCCTCGTAGCACACTGATTTGGAACTCAGACTCCCTTATGGGAGGAGCACTAATATATAATTAAGAGTACAAAATCATCATCTAAGCTTCGGCAAAGAAGAAACCCTGGCCTTCCAGAACCCACCCTCCAAAATCCGGGTGATGTGTCGGTTGTCCACTTCGCCGCTCCTTGGTGGTCCAAAGGGGTCACCTTGGCACAAGGCAAACTGGTAATGGGCGCGTGGTGCCGGCCACCGCAGTCACATTTCACTGGCTCCCGGACTGGCTACACCCAAGCCGTGGGTTCCGGAAGCAAGGTAAGTAAGCTTAGCCGGGAACACTGAAGTCGAGAAGTGTGCCTTCAGCGCCCCTGCGAGAAGACGGCAGGGAGCACGGACATCGGAGAGGAAGGAGGGTTCGGGGCTGGCGGGGGTCTCCGTTCGGGGGAGCAGTTCCAAGGAAAGGCTCTGGGTAGAGTGGGGTCCTTTAAGACGGTGCGGCCCACGGGTCCTGGGAGCCGGGACGCCCCGCCCCCAGGGCTGCGCGCCGTGCTGACGCGCCCGCACGTGGGGGCGGGGCCACGCCCACCGCGCCGCGCCGCTTCCGGCTCTGGCTGGGATTCCGCGCCTGCGCGCCGCCGCCCGCCCCGCCCCCGTGGCCTCCGGGGCCGGAGCCGGAGATGGTGCTGTCGGAGTTGGCGGTCCGCCTCAACTGCGCCGAGTACAAGAACTGGGTGAAGGCGGGCCACTGCCTGCTGCTGCTGCGCCGCTGCCTGCAGGGCTTCGTGGGCCGCGAGATGCTGGCCTTCCACCGCCGCCTGCGCGCCCGCGCCCCCGGCCTGGGCCCCGGCGCCACCTGCCGCGGCGGCTCCAGGTGCAGCCCGCGCGCCCGCCAGGTGAGCATCCGGCCCGGGGCCTTGACCGCTGAGCTCCTCCCTCCCGCCCGCCCCCTCCCCCGATCCGAGCTCAGTGTCCCGTGCCCTCCCTGCTGCGGGGCTCAGATGCCCTAATACCCCCCCCCGCGCCCCCTGTAGTTCCAGCCTCAGTGCCAGGTGTGCGCGGCGTGGAAGCGGGAGATTCTGAGGCATCACACCAACAGAAATGGAGACGTGCACTGGGGCAACTGCCGGCCGGGCCGCTGGCCCGCGGACCCCTGGGAGGTGGCCAAGGTAAGCACCTGCGGCCTGGGGCGGGGGGGCCGGGGGGCGGCGCCGCGGGCAGGAGTCACCCGGAGCCCGCGCCCCACCCGCAGACCCAGAGAACGGCGTGTGGAGCCCCAGGCCGGTGTCGGGGGGGGGCTCCGGGCCGGTTTTGGTGGACCCCGCCCACCTCCGGGAAGCAGAGGCTCGCTGCTGCCCGGCTGCCCCGCGGGCAGAGCCGGAGGGAGCGGACCGCTGGCACCGCATGGAGAGCGAGGCGCCCGGGCACGGGCACCGAGGGGGCGACGTGAGATGCGGTTTGGAGGGGAGGCTGCTCCCGGACTCCGCGTGGTTCTCGTGTCCCCCGAGGTCGGCGGAGTGAGCCAAGGCACGAAAAGGCGGCGGCCCGGAGGCCTTTCGGTGGCCGTCTGAGGAAAGGGGCTCCGGAGCCGGCGAGGCAGCCAGATGGAAGGCGGCCACGAGGCTTGTTCTGGGGCTTTGGCAGTTCGACGTGCTAACCGGGCCAAGTGGGGAATTGGTGTTGTTGTTGTTGCCGCTGTGATGTTTGCCAGAAGCCGTGGAGGGGCTGTGGGGGCGCAGGCAGCCTCCTTGCCAGTGAGCAGCGGGCACAGGCGCGGCGCCGGCGAAGCAGAAATCGGTCCCAGCTCAACTGCCGTGAAGGGGCGTGGGGCAGCCTCTGTCCCTCACCTCAAAAAGGAAGTTCAACTGCCCCGGCCGGTGTTGCTCAGTGGACAGAGCGTTGGTCTGCGGACTGAAGGGTCCCAGGGTTTGATTCCGGCCAAGGGCACATACCTTGGTTGCAGGCACATCCCCGGTAGGGGGCTGTGCAAGAGGCAGCTGATGGATGTCTCTCTCTCATCGATGTTTCTAACTCTCTATTCCTCTCCCTTCCTCTCTGTAAAAATCAATAAAATGTATAAGAAAATGAAGTTGAACTACATCAGCACCCCCAGACTGTTGGCTGTCATGGTCCAATAAACACACACACCTGCACCCTCGGCCCCATTTTTTCTACGCGGACTTCTCCTTTCGAGTGGACAAGAAACACCTTAAAACTCTATCTCTTACTGTGACTGTCTCTCACCCGTTTGGTCTCTGTTGCTGCTGTTACACCCTTGGAATTCTCTGGAAGCACAGGCCACCTGTTTGTGCCACTTGGCGTTGCTGTCACCTACAGACCTTCTAGTTCATATTCTTCCTAATCCTTTGTCCCTTCTCTGAACTGGCCCAACTCCAGCCCCGATGGCACCACGCCTGCTTCTGCTGAGAGGAAGACTCTCACAGGGAAGCTGACTGGTTTCACTTTCTGTTTTTCTCTTTCATTTTTTTTTATATATTTTATTGATTTTTTACAGAGAGGAAGGGAGAGGGAAAGAGGCTTAGAAACATCAATGAGAGAGAAACATCAATTAGCTGCCTCTTGCACACTCCCCACTGGGGATATGCCCACAACCAAGGCACATGCCCCTGACCAGAATCGAACCTGGGACCTTTCAGTCCGCAGGCCGACGCTCTATCCACTGAACCACACCAGTTAGGGCTCTTTTTACTGAGCACCATTTATTGATTTATTTGTTATCTCCCGCGTCCCATCCCCACCCCCTTTTTGGCAACCAGCAGCTTATTCTCTGTCTCTGTGGGTCTGTTTCTGTTTTGTTTATTCCCTTGTTTTTCTAAATGCCACATATGAGTGAGATCATACGGTATTTGTCTTCCTCTGACTTATTTCACTTAGCATAACCCCTCCAGGTCCATCCATGGTGTCACAGATGGCAAGAAAAAGACAGAAACACTAATTCGAAAAGATGTTACACTCCTCGCCTCAATCCAGCGTTACTAGTGATAGCCAAGACAGAGAAGCAGCTGAGGTGTCTATCAGTGGATGAATGGAGAAAGAAGACGGTGTGTGTGTGTGTGTGTGTGTGTGTGTGTGTACACAATGGGATCCTATTGGACAGTTAGAAAAATGAAATATTTTTTTTCTGCATCGATTGATCTGACTGATTTTTTTAAAAATAATTTCTTTATTGATTTCAGAGAGGAAGGGAGAAGGAGAGAGAGAGAAACATCAATGATGAGAGAGAATCATTATACGCCCCCCACTGGGGATCGAGCCCACAACCCAGGCACCCGCCCTTGGCTGGAATTGAACCTCGGACCCTTCAGTCCACAGGCTGACGCTCTATCCACTGAGCCAAGCCAGCTAGGGTAGCTCAGTGGTTGAGCATCAACACATGAACCAAGAGGTCACCTGTTTTAAGAGAGGAGGGAAGGGAGAGAGGAACATCGATATCACAGAGAACATCGATTGGTCGCCTTCTGTACATGCCCTGACCACGGGTTGAACCCGCAACCTTTCCTTATATGGGATGATGCTCCAGCCCACTGAGCCACACCGGCCGGGGCTCCGAACACGCTCGCTGTATCTCTTCCCGCACTCTCACTGCCCGCTTTGCACCTGCCCAGGAGTTGGGAAAGCCTCCTCCTCTCTATCTCTACGTCCCACTCTCGCCCTCTCCGCTTTATTCCCTTGCCTAAAGCCCTTGGGTGGCTTTCTGATGCCCTGAGAGCAAACTCCAGAGCCCTTTCCAGAGCCAGGAGGGCCCAGCCTGCTTTATCGTTTATTTCTCCCCCCTCGCCCCGGCCGCCGCCTCAGTGTGGACACAGCAGGCGGCAGCGAGAGGCAAGAGCTGCGTTTAACACGTGGAGCACACGGTGTGCGACGTAGTTTTAAGAAACAGCTTTCCCAGGCAGTAGAACCTCCCTCGTTGGCTTCCATTTCCAGAGAAAGGGAATAATCACTGGAATAAAACGCCATTGTGCAAGAGACAGGTGCCCGGTGGCGAGAAAATGCCAGGCAGAACGTGCCTTATGGTGGGAAAGAAAACTATTTTCCGGCGTATAAGACGACCCCCATCTTTTCCAGTTAAAATACAGAGTTTGGGATATACCTGCCCTATAGGA
>JAAGEH010000137.1:6253779-6317034 GCA_011751065.1 Lasiurus cinereus
GTGTATAAGACGACCCCCAACTTTTCCAGGTAAAATACAGAGTTTGGGATATACCTGCCCTATAAGACGACACCTAGTGTATAAGACGACCCCCAACTTTTTCAATTAAAATACAGAGTTTGGGATATACTCGCCCTGTAAGAGGACACCCGGTGTATAAGACGAGCCCCAACTTTTCCAGTTAAAATATAGTTTGGGATATACTCTCCCTATAAGACAACGCCCAGTGTATAAGACGACCCCCGACTTTTGAGAAGATTTTCCTGGGTTCAAAAGTTGTCCTATCCGCCAGGAAATACGGTATACCTGGTCTTGAGGTAACTAAGGCTCCTCTAACTCTGTTTTCCTCTCAGCAAGAGCTGGAGTCATAAGCACAGTGTCTCCTTCCCCTTCTTGGAATTCGTTTGTGATGCTCTAGCTCCATGGTCGGCAAACCGCGGCTCGTGAGCCACATGCGGCTCTTTGGCCCCTGGAGTGTGGCTCTTCCGCAAAATCCCACGGCCTGGGCGAGTCTATGTTGAAGAAGTGGCGTTAGAAGAAGTTCAAGTTTAGAAATGTGGCTCTCCAAAGCAATCTCCATCGCTGCCCTGTGGATACTTGGCGCTGTGGGCTGAGTTTGCCGACCCCTGCTCTAGCTGATTTCTCCGTTAGCCTTTGTGGCATCCATGACCGGCTTCTTTCAGAGGGTGGCATGTCGGTGGCTGTTCAGATATGGAAAGACGGGGGTGGTACTGGCCACTGCACCTTTTGATGGGGCCATTTCTCAGTTCCATGAGGCTCAGGTGTGAGATGCCCACCCTCAGGAACACGGCCCCGACTCTCCCCGGGTGCATCAGCGCCTCGCGCAGGCCTGTAGGACGCGGGGCTGTCGCTTGCCGGCTGCAGTGTGTTTATTTTCCGGGAC
The DNA here is from genome assembly GCA_011751065.1 of Lasiurus cinereus. Classification (NCBI taxonomy): domain Eukaryota; kingdom Metazoa; phylum Chordata; class Mammalia; order Chiroptera; family Vespertilionidae; genus Lasiurus; species Lasiurus cinereus. The sequence goes on from JAAGEH010000137.1 coordinate 6,254,684, forward strand.
TCTGTGTTATTTAGAGTTTCTCGTGTGTCACCTTTTCCAGTCCCTTGGCAGCCCGGACTCCTGAGCTGCTTAGCTTGGTGACGCTGCTGCCTCCGGATGTAAATTTGGCCGTATTTCAGGGAAGAAATGTGCCCCGCCTTGCTGTAGCGCCCTGCTGGGGGTTTGTGCCAGAAAATGCTGCAAAAGCAAGATCATGCTAGAACAGGCCCTTCTGCTGTCATCTAGGGCCGTGGTCGGCAAACTGCGGCTCTCGAGCCACATGCGGCTCTTTGGGCCCTTGAGTGTGGCTCTTCCACAAAATCCCACAGCCTAGGCGAGTCTGTGTTGAAGAAGCGGCGTTAGAAGTTTCAGTTTAAAAAATGTGGCTCTCCAAGGACATTTCCATCGTTGTGCTGTTGATATCTGGTTCTGTGGACTGATGAGTTTGCCGACCCCTGGCCTAGGGCCTCCAGCCCCGGAGCTCCATCTGGGACCCCGCACGGCCTACTCACCCGCCCCATCAGCGAGGTGATTGCCGGTTTAGGGCCAGGCACCAAGCAAGTGCTTTACTCGCATTGACTTACTTAATTGTCGCAGCACGCTTCAAGGTACATGAGAACAGTCATCCCCGTCCACTGCTGAGGCCTCTGAGGGCGAGGAGCGTGCCCAGGTCACACAGCTGGGATTTGAACCCAGGCCTGTCCCCCACCCTCCAAAGCCCACAGTTTTACCTTTATACCACTGTGCTGGATTTCCGCAAGTCCTTTTAGCGTCTGCCTATCAGCTAAACGTTTTAAATCTCCCTCTGTAACAACTCAGCCGAAAAAGGTACTGTCTGCCCATGCTTCCTGCTGGCATGCTGATAAGGAAGTACAGAAAACCAGCTCTGTGAACTGGTGTTTATTTATATATATATTTTATTGATATATATACATATATATATGTTTTTATTATTGATTTTTTTACAGAGAGGAAGGGAGAGAGAGAGTTAGAAACATCAATGATGAGAGAGACATCGATCAGCTGCCTCCTGCACGCCCTCTACTGGGGATGTGCCCGCCACCGAGGTCCATGCCCTTGACCGGAATCGAACCTGGGACCTTTCAGTCCGCAGGCCGACGCTCTGTCCACTGAGCCACCCCGGTTTGGGCTGTTTAAGGGTGTCTCAGAGCAGAGAGATGGACAGAACAGCCCTTAGGTACTGCCCTTGGCCCCGGCTGAGCTGGCACCCTGTTTCCTGGCTTGTGCTCTGGACGCTCTAACTGGAAACTTCACTGAGAGTGGCAGGCCCCTCCTGGGAGACAGACACGTGACATTGGCCCCAGTGCTCACGGGCTTGGAGGAAATTCAGGCGCCCCTCGCTCTCCCTCCCACAGGCCTTCATGCCCCGGGGACTGGCAGATAAAGCGGGGCCCGAGGAATGTGACGCGGTGGCTCTTTTAAACCTCATCAACTCCTGCGACCACTTCCTGGTGGATCGGAAGAAAGTGACAGAGGTAAGAGCTGTCCGGGTTCGGGCCACACACTGCGAGTCAGCCCGGATGTCCTGTGGAGCCAGCTGAGAAACACCCGGTGATGCTGAAGCAGCGCGCAGGCGCCGCACCCAGCCGGCCCTCCCCAAACACCGATGTGCAAAGAAAGCCTAGACTTTGCTTCAGAGCTGGCACTGCCAGCGGGCTAGTGGGGCTCGCATGCCGACCCCTTCTGTGATGGCCAAGATCTCCTGCGCAGGCGCGGTCAGGAGACTGGCCTTCGGTTCTTCCAGACAACTCGCTGTTGTGCCTTTCGCCGCTAAGCTAGGTGAGCCTCACCTTTCTCTCCTGCGTCCCACCGGAAACAGCAGCAAACTTATTTCCGCCGTTAAAAACTATGTGTGCAGAGCAATGCCTCATTCTGTTCATTGTGTGACAGCATTTGAGTCCTGCCCTTTGACATTTCATCGGCTGGCCTGGCCAGTGTGGCTCAGTGGTTGAGCGTCGACCTATGAACCAGGTTTGATTCCTGGTCAGGACACAGGCCCCGGTTGCGGGCTCCATCCCGTTATGTGGGGCATGCAGGAGGCAGCCGATCCATGATTCTCTCTCATCGTGGATGTTTCTATCTCCCTCTCCCTTCCTCTTTGAAATCAGTAAAAGTATTTTTTTAAATATGTTTTATTGATTTTTTATAGAGAGGAAGGGAGAAGGATAGAGAGTTAGAAACATCGATGAGAAAGAGACATTGATCAGCTGCCTCCTGCACGCCCCCCACTGGGGATGTGCCCACAACCAAGGTACATGCCCTTGACTGGAATCGAACCTGGGACCTTTCAGTCCGCAGGCTGACGCTCTATCCACTGAACCAAACCGGTTTCGGCAGTAAAAGTATTTTTTTTAATTTATTGACAAAACCAAGTTACATAGAACTGGAGAACTAATAGGAACATTAGTGAATAAAGGTCAAAATAGATCACTGTCAGATTTCCTCGGAGATTCGGACAGATTCCTCTCTTTCACCAGAGAACAGCTCTACGCAGTTAGTACTCCGAGGGGCCTGAGAGAGCGCATTTGAGCGGAGTATTTACAACACGCAGAGAAAACGTGCGGATATTCTGCGAGGGTGCCAGCGGCCAGAACTGAGAGCCCCCTGTGACACAGCAGAAACACAACTGATCGCAGTGCGGAACTGACCCGTGTGCTCTCTCTCAACGGAGATGGGCAGCTCTCCGGGCATTAACGACCGCATTAGACCGCACCATCTGTCCTCAAACGCCCGCCGAAGTCGTCTTCCTTCCCGGCTTCCGCAGCAGACAGCGCCCTTGGCCCCGCTTCCCGGGGCTCCAGCGATTGTCAAAGGGTCTTGAATTTTCTGCTTTAGCCTTGGGTGTGCGCAGAGCCGCCAGCCAATACCCTTGCTCTCCGGTGGCTTGCTTTCAGTTAAGGGATGTGGGGGTTGGTCAGACACCCCAGCCACTCACAAGATTTCAAGGACTAAGGGTAGTTGTAAGCTTGTTTGTATTTCTCTCCCTGATGAATTGGTTCTTCAAGTGGCAGGGGACTGAGTGTAATAAAAAGCCTTTCTGCGACTTTTCTTTTTTAAAAAATTAAATATGTTCTGTTCTTTTTATTGACTTCAGAGAGAGGAAGGGAAAGGGAGAACCACGGATCGGCTGCCTCCTGCATGCCACACACTGGGGATCAAACCCACAACCAGGGCATGTGCCCTGACTGGGAATGGAACCCTGACCTCCTGGTTCATAGGGTGATGCGCAACCCCTGAGCCACACCGACTGGGCTACAAGTTTCTTTGAAACTACAACAAAGTCAGTTTATCCACTGCTTGACTTTGAAGGCTTTTCCCTTATTCTGTCTTTCCATAGGTGATTAAGTGTCGTAACGAGATCATGCACTCTTCAGAGATGAAGGTATCTTCTATGTGGCTTCGAGATTTCCAGACGAAGATCCAAAATTTTCTGAATGAATTCCATAATATCCCAGAGATTGTGGAGGCGTACGCCAGAATAGAAGAGGTAAAAATGTGGTTGAACACTTCTGGCGTAAAGAACTAAGGGGAGCCCTGGCCGGTGTGTATCAGTGGATGGAGCGTCGCAGGTTCGATTCCGGTCGGGAGCATGTACCTTGCTTGCGGGCACATCTCCACTGTGGGGCGTGCAGGAGGCGGCTGATCGATGTCTCTCTCTCATCCATGTTTCTGACTTTCTATCTCTCTCCCTTCCTCTCTGTAAAAAATCAATAAAATATACTTAAGAAAAAAAAAATAAAGAACTAAAGGGAGCCCTGGCCGGTGTGGCTCAGTGGATGGAGCGTCGGCCTGTGGACTGAAGGGTCCCAGGTTTGTTTTCAGCCAAGGGCACATGCCCAGGTTGTGGGCTTGATTCCCAGTGGAGAGTGTCCAGGAGGCGGCTGATCCATGATTCTCTCTCATCACTGATGCTTCCATCTCTCTCTCCCTCTCCCTTCCTCTCTGAAATCAATAAAATATTTATATTTTTAAAAGAACTAAGGGGGGAAAGTAGCCACCGTCACTCATTTAGAAATCGAAGTTGATTCGGTTTAAATGACACTTTAGCACGTAAACAGGGAAAGACATGTTGATAGGAAATCTGGATTGTGCTGGGCTGAGAAGGCTTTCTGTGGCCACCGCATGTTGGTAAGAGGGGCCCGCTCAGTGGGAATTCATTATGAAGGGACGCTCCGAGTCGTCCAGTGGAATATCTTGCACTCCATCAGTTCCTCTGTGTGCGGTGTTCCCGCAGCTGTTGACGTCGGACTGGGCTGTCCTCATCCCCCAGGAAGATCACCGAGATGGCTGTGAATGGGAGGCGGGCGTGTACCTGAGTGAGAGCCAAGTCAGTGAAATCGAAATGGAATTTCTCAAGGAGAAACTTCAGGAGCTTTATCTTCAAGCAGAAGAGCAGGAGGTGCTGCCGGAAGAGGTAAGAAATAAGAAGCCCTCTGTCCTCTGTGTGAGCAAACAGAGACGCAGGGAGAAAGGGGAGCTCGTGTTAGCACGTGACCGGCCAGGTCTGATTTATAAGACAAACAACGTCCAGAAATGGATACCCTTCGGGCGCAGATGAATGTCACCTTTAAACAGTTCTTTTCACCTCGCCAGCACACATTTCAGTGCCGGATGGGTGCCACGGTGTGGAACCACACGGTGAGGCTGCCACAGAGCTCTGAACAGTGGTGCTGGAGGGTCTGTGACTGGGGGTGGAGGGAGGAAGGCTTTGCTGAGCAGGTGCTGTGTAGCTGGGACCAACAGAATCAGCTCAGAATTTGACAAACTGGCAAGAGAAGCAGGCGTTTTGGCCAGAAGGAACAGCACCTGTGAAGGCATGAAAGCACCTTGGGCCCAGCCGGTGTGGCTCAGTGGTTGGATGTCGACCCGTGAACCAGGAGGTCACAGTTCACTTGCAAGTCAGGGCATGTGCCTACGTTGTGGGCTTGATCCCCAGTAGGGGGCATGCAGGTGGCAGCCGATCCATCATTCTCTCTCATTGATGTTGATGTTCCTCCCTCCCTCCCCTTCCTCCTCCCCTTCCCTTTCTTCTCCTCCTCCTCCTTCCTCTTTCTGAAATCAATATTTTTCTTTCTTTTTATTTACTTAACTTAAATATATTTTATTGATTTTTCACAGAGAGGAAGGGAGAGGGAGAGAGAGTTAGAAACATCCATCAGCTGCCTCCTGCATGCCCCTTACTGGGGATGTGCCCACAACCAAGGTACATGCCCTTGACTGGAATCGAACCTGGGCCCCTTGAGTCTGCAGGCCGACGCTCTATCCACTGGGCCACACCGGTTTTGGCTGAAATCAGTATTTTTCAAGAAGAAAGGCTAGCTTGGGCCTGGCCAGCGGCAGGGTGCGCATGGGGGGAGGCGGGAGGAGAGGGGAGGTGGTCCGCGGGCTGCAGCCGTGTTGAGCCTTTGAGCCGCGAGCTGCAAGGCCATAACATGATCACAGCCCTCGCGTTCCACGTGAGGCAGCAACCCCAGGAGCCAGCAGCACCCCCAGGAGCCGGCTCTGCGGATGGAAGGCTACTGGCCGGGCCGTGGGTACCCACGCTCTGGGCTGTGCCTCTCAGGCCGCACTGCGTCTTGTGTCACCGAAGAGCTGGCGACCGTACATTGCACACCCTCATTATCTCTGTTTTCCAGGAACAAATTGGGGTTAATGAGCTTGTTCTCGGGGTCTCAAGTCTCTAGATAGGGCGATAAGTCTCCTTCCGCATGCTTTGTTCAGTGGACATGGCATTTGATCAGAATGTAAATTCAAGTGGATTGGCACGTTATCTCTAAGACGGTGAAGTTTGGCTTCCCATGATGTGTGGCACTTGACCTCGTTGTGGAAGTTCAGTCCCAGATACGGTTATCCACGTTCTCCAGGGTCAGTCTCCAGGGCAGGTGATGGGACAGACCACCTTTCCGTGGCCCTGAGAGGCCATCAATTGTCAGACACAGCATTGATTCCGTTGCTTCTCAGACAGAAAGAAAGGCTGCCAGTTTGTGGTGAGCCACTCGGTGGTAAGATGCATTCTCTTCTGAGATGTAAAATGGGAGGAAACGCACACGGGCACCCAGGAATGGGGAAGTCTGTTCCTGTGAGTGTTTCATCAGACCTGTTTCCGGTTAAACAGTGGCGGCTGGGGTGGAAAGGCACGGTCAGGAGGAATGGCTCCTGGTGGTAATTTAGAGGGACGGTTCCCAGAATGCCTCACGGTGCTCATGGCAGAGAGAGCTCATCATGTCAATTCCTTTCTGTTCGATGACGAGCCGTGATGATATACACTGAGCAGCCGGATGATGATGATCTCTGAACGCATAATAACCTGGCCACTCAGAGTGTGTGTGTGTATGTGTGTGTTAGTGTGTTAGAAGCCCGGTGCATGAATTCGTGCACGGGTGGGGTCTGGCCAGCCTGGCCAGGGGGAGGGGACATGGGCAGTTGGCCGGCCTGCCTGCTGGTCGAACTCCTGGTCGAGGGGACAATTTGCCTATTAGCCTTTTATTCTATAGGACACACACTGAGTGGCCGGATTACTATGCGTTCAGAGATCAGCATCACCTGGCCGCTCAGTGTATAGCGTTATCAAAGGGGCTCCCCTGGAATACACTGTGCGTGTGTAACTGTGGCCTCAGAGCTTGGTGTCCCCGTTTCCACAGCCCTGCAGCCCCCCGTGCTCTGTCTGGACCTGGCAGTTTAAAAAACGGGAAGAGCTTGCGCATTCTCGAAATGCGTTACTGATCTCCAAAGCCCTGGTGTGGGCCCCGCTCCTTGGACCCAGCTAGCGTGTCCTGGCTCTGCTGGCGGCCCAGGGGGGCGGGGGGCGGGGGTGCTCCAGAGCGCCAGGCGCCAGCCGCAAGCGCTCAGTGCGGTGCCCAGGGCTGCGGCGTGCTGGGAAGCGGAACTGGGGTAATCTCCATCGCACGTGTTTATGGTTTCCAGATTGGTTCTGGAAGGCCAGGTGTCCTCCAGGAGCCGCGGGCCTGCTTCCAGCCTGCCGTAAACAGCTCCAGCTGAAGGCGTCCCCACGTGCTGCCTCACCTCCTCCCGGCCCCTCTTCCTGTTCCTTCCATCCCCGCAGACACCATCCCGCGCCTCTGCCTCTTTCCTCCGCTCACGTCACAGTCAGAGTGGCGTTCCCCCCCCCCCCCCGAATTGCATTGGAATCAATCATGTGCACCTTAAACCTCAAGGACCACCTTCCTGCTAGCGGGAGGACACTCCACCACCTTCCTTCATTCGGTTTATATCTCCCTGACTGCGCTTTCAAATGGGGTTGGAGTTCCCCATTTAAAGAACTTCATCAGCCCTGGCCGGTGTGGTTCAGTGGATAGAGCGTCGGCCTGCTGACCAAAAGGGTCCCAGGTTCGATTCCAGTCAAGGGCACTTACCTCGGTTGCAGGCTCCTCCCTGGTTCAGGGCACGTGCAAGAGGCAAGCAATTGGTGTGTGTCTCTCACGTCGATGTTTCTGTCTCTCCCTCTCTCTTCCATGCTCCCTGAAAATCATTGGAAAATATCCTCCCCTGAGGATTAACAACAACAACAAAACCTCATCCGACCCCACGATAAAGCCACTCGCACCTGTGTCATACGCACAGTGACCAGCGAGGGTGTCTGCAGTAAGCCCTTGGTCCGCTCCAGTGTTAGTTAAAGCGTCTGGAAGTATGTTGCTGGCGGGAGTTTAAAGTGCTGCACCTCAGTACATGGAAGCTTTGGCACAATCTATGAATAAGACAGAAAACCCCATCAGAGTTCAAACCGCCTTTCACTCTAAAAACATCCCGCAATAGACTCGTTGCTTATGCAGAATGGCACAAATACACCATTATCGGTTTCCACAGAAGGTTTGAAATAAAACGTTAAAAATGTGCAGCTCCCAAAACTGAAATATTATTCAGCCATTGAAAACATAGAACGAGGGCACTCCTTCCAATCTGAGGTCGGAAAGATCGTGGAAGAGCAGTGTCTAGTACGCTACCATTTATATTTGTTTAAGTGTGTACAGTGTAGACATGTGCCCATTGGGGTCGCTCTGGGGAGGAGCGAGGTGACAGCACAGAGGTTTGGGAGAGGGCATGTCGCTTACCTTGTACTCTTGTGCGCATCTTGAAGTTTGTGCCTGCACATGTATTCCTATGAAATATACATGCACAGATACATGCACATAGATAGGGTGTCCCAAAAAATGTATACACGCACTGTGAATAGTTACAAAGGCGGTGCTTATTAAAACGCATTTCACTTTCAAAAGTGAGCTGTTCAAGTGTGTATACACTTTGGGGACCCATGTATGTCTGTGTGGATGGATGTGTATGTTTAACAGTAATACATGGATAGGTATAAAATTCAAAATGCAAGGGCTTCATTTTGTTTTTATAAACACATGTAAATCATGTGTATGTATGCATATGTGTATGTACAGACGTCCCCAGCTTACAGTGGCTTTCCTGACGCTTTTTCGTCTTACCGTGTTTCAGTAGAAGCCATACTTTGAGTTTTGACCTTTTCCTGGGCCGGGTGCACGCAGTCTCAGCTCTCGGGGCACTGGGCAGCCGCAGGGCGATCTTGCGCAGCTGCAGGCTCATGGAGGTGTTCTGAGCACATTCACGGTGGGCGAGGTGAGTTTGCCGACCCCTGGGACAGGGGCTTAATCACAAGGACCAACCACAGCCTGTAATTATCGGAACCGAGAGTCTAGTCCAGTGGTCGGCAAACTCATTAGTCAACAGAGCGGCAGACCGCAGCTCTTGAGCCACGTGTGGCTCGCGAGCCACAGTTTGCCGACCAGTGGGGTGGATTAAATGCGTTTTGGACTGACGTTTTCCATTTACGGTGAGCTCAGCAGGAGGTGACCCATCGTAAGTGGAGGATTATCTTTGTGTGTTGTGTATCTGGCCCTTGCATACAGATGCAAGAAGTTTATAAAAGTTTGAGGAGGCCTGGCTGGCGTGGCTCAGTGGGCGTGGCACGGTGGGATTCATGGTCAGGGCATAGGCCCGGGTTGCGGGCTTGATCCCCCAGTGCAGGGAGCAATCCATGATTCTCTCTCATCATTGATGTTTCTGTCTCTCTTTCCCTCCCTCTTCCTCTCTGAAATCAATAAAAATATATATATTTTTAAAAGTTTCAGGACTGAAACTGGTGTGGCTCAGTGGATAGAGCATCGGCCTGTGGACTGAAAGGTCCCAGGTTCCATTCTGGTCAAGGGCATGTAACTTGGTAGTGGGCACATCCCCAGTAGGAGGAGTGCAGGAGGCGGCTGATCGATGTCTCTCTCTCATCGATGTTTCTGAATCTCTATCCCACTCCCTTTCTCTCTGTGAAAATCAATAAAATATATATATTTTTTTAAAGTTTGAGGAGGCAAGCAAACACTCCGTTGTGTGGCCCGGAACCAGCTGGCCTGAGTTTCGTTCTGTTTGCGTGGAGGTGCTTTGTTTTAAAGGTTGGCGTTTGGTTTGTGGCCCGGCGCCTGTAGCCACGGTTTCCGTGTCTCCGTGGACACATGAGCAGGAGCCCGACGGGGAGCGGGGAGTTGTCCCTCGAATCGCGAGCCTATCAGACTGTGTGAGCGGACACCCTGGTTTCTTTCTCAGGTCCTAGCCCGGCTGGAGGCGGTGAGAGAGTTTCTGCGAAGCCACGAGGACCTGCGGAGCGCGCTCTCGGGGGACCTGCAGAAGCTGGACAGCCTGTGGCTCCGGCGCCAGCCACCGGGTTCGGAGGAACCTGGGGGACGCGCCGCCGCAGGGGAGGCGTGAGGTGAGCGTGGGATCTCATGTCAGATAAGCACAGACCAGCCCCCAACTCTGGTGTCGGGTCACAGTGGACACAGTCTCTCACCCAAGGCTTCCCTGTCCTGTTGTCCAGGTGCTGGTCTGGTCTTCCGTGCGGGAACCTCAGGCCATCATCAGCGAGCATGGCAGCCCTGAGCGGTGCCCCGGTGCCCAGCTTTCAGCTGCGGTATTCCTCGCCACTCGCTCATTTCCATAAGAAAAGCTCATTAAAACAAATAACTTCGGTGTTTTAGTTTCTTCCTCCTCCAATAGTACCTTCTGTGATCTGAGGTTGCCCCGGGCCAAACCACACCTGTTCTCTGAAGTTGGCACGACTTCGCCCTCAGCGGCCTCTTCTGTGAACAGGGGAGACTTCCCGGAGCACTCTGCCCGCCCGGAGGGGCGCTGTCTGTCCGGAGGGGCTCCCCATTCTGCCTCGGCAGCATCGCTCTGTGCTCAGAAGCATGGCGCTGTGCCAGCTGTCCTGCCCGAAAGCGGGTACACACTCCTGCCGAGTCTGTCATCAGAGCTCTCTGCCCCCTTCAGATCCTTCCTGCCCCTCCCCCCCTTTCTGAACGTCTCATTCATGAGGAGGCCCGAGGCGCGAGCTGGGTGTCCGAGTTGAGATGGAAAATCCTTCCTTTCTGGAAGAAGGCAAGAAAAATGTCCCGAAAGGCCACTTTCTAGCCATTGCCAATCAGGCACGGAACTGGCAGCCTGAGGCAGTGGGACAAGAAGGTGGCTCCGTGCTGGTCAGGGCGGGGCTGAGAACAGTAACTGGACTGACCAAGAGGGGGGGGTCGCAGGTCAGCGTCACAAAGGGATGTTGGGGTCAAGGTCCCCAGTTGCTGGCACTTGGAAAGGTCACAGCCCTTTCTGCTCGCTTAGATCCTACCGGCCTGGCCCTCCTGCACCCAGCGAAGATTCTTCAGATTCTTCGGCTGAAGGGTCCACCAGATGGCCTAGGAGTGTCCATATGTAGATGTACATGTCACTTACACCGCCAGCTAAGCCTCGTCCCTCTTTAGGAGATTGAAGAAGGAAATTTCAACCTTCTTACGGAAATTCGTTTCAACAGACTCACAAATTCCTTCCTACTTCCTCTGTTCCTTTTACCAAGATGCCTCCCGCTTCTGACTGTGTCCTGTGTGCTTCCTGTACTGTGACACAGCTGTCCTGTTCAGCTGTGGTGCTTGGCTGGCCATGTGGCCTCTGAACCTTCAGGGACAGAATCGCCACGGTCCCCGCTGCCCAGGTCCCAGCCGCCTGGAGGAGTGGCCCAAGTGAAGCTGAGCTCTTGCTCTCTCAGCCGCCCATCAAGGATGTGATCTGGCCCTGGCCGGTGTGGCTCAGTGGATAGAGCGTCAGCCTGCAGACCAACAGGTCCTGGATTTGATTCTGGTCAAGGGCATGTACCTTGATTGCAGGCTCCTCCCCGGCCTGGGCCCTGGTCAGAACTCGAGCAGAGGGCAACCAATCGATGTGTTTCTCTCTTGTCAACATTGCTCTCAGTCTTTCCCTTTCTCTTGCACTCTCCCTGAAAAAAGAAAAAAAAATCAATGGAAAAATAACCTTGGGTGAGGATAAACAAAACAAATTTTTTTTAAAAAAAGGAAAAAATTTAAAAATGGATGTGATCTGAAGAGAAGGGGCAAGGATGGGGGCAGGTGTTCAATGTACCCGTATTTTCCAGCATATAAGATGACTTTTAACCCAGGAAAACCTTCTCAAATGTTGGGGGTCATCTTCTACGCTGGGCGTCTTCTTATAGGGCGGGGATATCCCAAACTCTATATTTTAACTGGAAAAGGTGGGGGTCATCTTATACGCCCAGTCATCTTATATGCCAGAAAATACGGTAAATATTTTTACATTAAAAGGCACTTGATGTAATTTTATAAAACCTAGATATATGTAGATGCGCCTGTAACTTCCTGCCTGAATCTTTCTTGTTACTCTTTTTGGTGCCGAAACCTGGGAACGAACCATGCTCTTTGGTCTTTAATCTACATTTTCTCTCTCCCTTCATTTCATGGAATTCCTTGACATGCCTTCAGTGGGAAAGAAACAAAAGTTTTCATTCATCTTCCAACTCCCCCCGAACTCAGAAATCCTGCCGTGTTTTCTAGCTTCTAGATACAAGATACAAAACTTGGCCTCAAATGAAATCTTGATTCACTCACCAGTTTGAGGCCTCATTTCCAGCTTTAGGGACTTGGGGCTGTGAACACTTTCTTTTGCTGCCTCTCGCATCCAGTTAGCTTTTCCTGATCTCTTCAACAAACATTGTCAGGGTCAGCCACGTGCCAGCATGGCCTAACTGCAGACGGGAGGCTTTTAAAGGTGCGGACCACGGCCTCTGAACTGCCATCTCACTGGCTTCCGTGCCCGCTCCAGTGAATTACGGCACTTCAGAAAACTCCCCTGGCAGCATCGATGGCACTGAAATGGAAGCAAAGGAAGACGTTCCCAGAGCAGGCTTCTGCAGGGACGTGGCCCGCGGGCCTCCTGCAAGCCTGTGCGTGGCAACAGTATGCACCCACGGGTAGTCACAGAGTTGGCGGCCAGCCATGGGGGGTGGGGGGGGGGGGCTGGGGACCGGTTGACCAGCTCAGTGCCAGCACAGCACGCTGCAGAGCATTAGGCAGTTGGTAAAAAGGAGGGGGGTGCGCGACATGTTAATGGAAGAACAGAGCGTTAGCAGTGCGGCATGCTCTAAAACGACTTGTGTTTTGAAACAACACGCCTGGAAAGGTGCGAGTTTTTCCCAGGATTTCTGGGTGTTGCCTCTGCGAAAGGAATTGGGGTCCAGAGGGGTGGTTCGAAGAAATGGGGCTTTTCTCCTTTGTATACTCCCCTGTGACATTTTTACAACAGACACTCGTGTCCTTTGTAATTTTTTTTTAATTTTATATTTCAGAATAAAGAGACATGAACAATAGGAATCCAGAGTCATGTGTCACGTTTCCTGTAATCTGCCGCAGCCTCCGCCTTTTGAAGGGGCCAGCTCTACCTCGGGGTTTCCTTACCTGTCACGGTCAGAAGCAGCCCCGGAAGTGGCTGCCTCCTCCCCTCCCCCGAGGCTTTGTTTGATCTCGCCATGCCTTGTTTCATCCAGCAATGCCAAGCTCTCAGCCTCTCCCTGGGCACCATACAGGGTTCATGGTTTTGAAAAAATTAGAGGAGTCCAGCCGGTGTGGCTCAGTGGTTGAGCATCGACCTAGGAACCAGGAGGTCACAGTTTGATTCCCGGTCAGGGCACAGGCCAAGGGTGAAGGCTCCATCCCCAGTGTGGGGTGTGCAGGAGGCAGCCGATCCATGATTCTCATCACTGATGTTTCTATCTCTTTCTCCCTCTCTGAAATCAATTACACACTCACACACACACACACACACACACACACATATATATATATGAATTAAAGGATAAAAATGGTTTTAGCATTATACACGGAGTGGCCAGATGATGATGATCTCTGAACGCATAACAATCTGGCCACTCACTGTCTATCCTATGTAATAAAAGGCTAATATACAAATTATCCCTTCGACCAGAATTTCGACCAGCAGGCAGGCCAACCGCCCATGCCCTCTCCCCCAGCCAGGCTGGCCGGAACCCACTCATGCACGAATTCATGCACCAGGCCTGTAATATATAAACACACACACACACACACACACTGAGTGGCCAGATTATTATGCGTTCAGAGATCATCATCATCTGGCCACTCAGTGTAGCTGGAGAGATATGGCAGTTCTTTGGATTTTAGCCTGCGCTTTTGCCAGGAAGCTCAGAGGACCTCAGGAAGAACTCGGGACTTCTTAAACTCAGCGTAAAACACAAAATCTGGGAAATAACAAGCACGTGTCAGTAACAGAAACTTTGGGAAAAATAACTGCCAATTCGAAAAATGTTATTGGCCTCATAAAGTCCCGCTAGGCATCTGTAGACAGTTGCAGTTAAATTGCAAAGGCCAGGAAGGATTATGTTTGAGGGTTTGGGGACGTGATGAGCTGATTTTACCCCAATGATTCGGAAGGTTCATTTTTATTAAAGCATGAATCATTTGTATGACTTTCAGCGTGAATATCCAGGCGACAAAGGGCTAGATCTCTTAGTTGGGTGCGCATCCTACGAAATGGGTCCTGTGAGTGGAGACTGCTTTGGGGGAGAGGTGTCATCTCGTGGGGGGGTTTTCTAGTGGGTTTGCCGCTGGGTTAGAAATGTAGAGGGAGGACATTCGCAGCAGGCTGTACCCACTTTGCTCTTACCAGGTTAATGAGAAACCTACCTGCTCAGAAATGTGTTCAGTAGACAGTGGCCTTTTATTGAAATCGAATACTCACAGAATACATTCTGTAAGACAAATCTCAAAATATTAATTTCTGCTCACATCACAGTGAAGAGGAAAATCCTTCAAAGTTTTAATAAAAACCTTGATACAAGGTGATGATTCATTTCAGAGCTGGAAGAACAGCTTTGTATGACGGCATGGGGCTTTTTATTTCAGAGCCGTGTGTGGGGAGCCAGCCGAGGGCGCCCCCCAATGATGGCCACCTGCTGGTATTCCCACTCTCTCACGGAGTGCCACGTGGCCACCAGAACCCAGGTGAGGCGATGGCACATCGATCACCTCCCAGAACCAGAGCTGCTGCTTGGGCTTCCTCTCTCTCAGAACACCTGCTGAGGGGGGGCGGGGAACCACATGGGGAGCAGCCCTGTGGTCCACCAGCAACACCACGGAACTGAAGCCTCTTGCAAATTGTGGATTTGGAAGTGGGGTGTTCTAGCCCCAGGCAAGTCTCCAGAGACGGCAGTCCCAGTGGACAGCTAAGAGACCCTGAGCCAGTGCAGGCACCCAGCTAAGCCACTCCCATTCCTGACCCTCAGGAACGGTGAGATAATATTTAATTTTTTATTTTAAAAACATTTTTATTGATTTCAGAGAGAAGGAAGAGGGAGAGAGAGAGAAACATCCATGATGGCAGAGAACCATGGATCGGCTGCCTCCTGCCCACCTCACACCAGGGATCAAGCCCACAACCCGGGCCTGTGCCCTGACCGGGAATCGAACTGTGACCTCCTGGTTTCTAGGTGGACGCTCAACCACTGAGCCACACCGGCTGGGCTTTTAACTTTAAATGTTGGTTTAAAGCTCAGTTTGGGGATGATTTGTCACACAGCAACAGGTAACACACCATAGTTTTCCAGAGTCTGGCCCGCCCACCATGTAGAATGGGAAACTCAGAAACTGCCTACGAAGAGGATTCTGCTTAGATGCCTCAGGAGATAAGATAGAGGAGTATCTTCCAGAGTTCCACTAATGTGCCTGTCTCGGCCCAAACCTGACAATTTCAGAAACTTAAAGACAGGGTTTTTTTTTTAATGGATTTGTATTCATTGATCTTAGAAAGAGACATCAACTTGTTCCACTTATTTATGCATTCATTGATTGATTCGTTTATAAAAAATTTTGATGTCAGAGAGGCAGGGAGAGGGGGAGAGAAACATCAATGATGAGAGTCATTTATTGGCTGCTGCCTGCACTGCCCCTACCGAGGATCGAGTCCGAAACCCAGGCCTGTGCCCTGACCGGGAAATGAACTGTGACCTCCTGGTTCATAGGCCGACGCTCAACCCCTGAGCCACAGCGCTGGGCCATTGGTTGATTCTTGCATGTGCCCTGACTTGGCCTGAAACTAGAAACCTTGATGCATTCAAGTTGTTTTCAATTGCTCTGCATTTGAAATATTGAATAGAAGCAGGGTTTCAGCAATCCTAAACACATACATTGGGGTTCCCTCTTTAACTTCCTGCATCCTGCGGAGATAGGGAGAGATTTGGGGTCCAATCCTAAAGGATAGCCTCTGCTGTGGCCTCACACCTACAGCCCCACACTCTCTGTTCCCCTTGTCCCCTGCTCCCTGGTTTAAGAAAAATCTGTAACACCCATGAGATCCCTATAATCTGGGCTAATACTGTTAACCACAGACCCTCACCGCCAGCGTAGCTAGTGTTCAACACAGGGCGATAGGTTAACCGGTTTTATAAACTGCATCCCCCCCATTTTTAGGCTGGAGGAGAAGAGGAAAGGGTTATGATTTTGTCACCTTTATTTCCTAGTTTAGGTATCTAGACTTCAGGGTTGATAACAATGGATCTCAGAGATGTTTATCCTGTTTCCATGGAAGATTCTAGAATTGCTCTGTCACCAAGAGATTCGGATCTTAGTAAGTACTCCTTAAAAGTCTAAACTGGATTTCACTGAGTTCATTTAAACTCACTTCCAAGTATGTCCATCAGTAGAAGTTGTCCCAGGCTTTTTTTTTTTTTTTTTTTTGGTGTGAAGAGATTTGGGGTTCTACCAAGTTTTTAAAAAGCCATGTGTGCTAAGCATCCTATTTGGCCCCTGGACACCCAAAACGAGTAGCAAAAACATATTCCCAAGAGAGCTTTAAGAAAGTAAAAACAGCAATGAGTTAACCCTGGCTGGTGTGGCTCAGTGGATAGAGCCACCGCCTGTGGCCTGAAGGGTTCAATTCAGGTCAGGGCACAGGCCTGGGTTTGGGGCTCCATCCCCAGTGTGGGGCCTGCAGAAGGCAGCCGATCCCTGATTCTCATCATCAATATCCATGTCTCTCTCTCTCTCATCATTGATATTTTCTCTCTCTCCCTCTCTGAAATCAATAAAAATGTTTTTTAAAAAGAAGCAAGGAGCTAGATACCTAATTTGAAAGGCCTTTCATTGTCTTCCCCAGACAAAACTAACCCTCGAGTTGCAGGTCCCACGCAAGCAAACTAATCTCCCCCTCACCTTCTACCAAACACTATGTCCCGAGCAAGAAAGAGGCGCCGCTCGGTTTCAGTCTCCTGCTCCTTTTTATTAACCAAACTGCAGGTGTCAATGAGGTCTGCACGGCTTCTTAGAGTCAAAACCGAACTTGCCCTTCGTGCCGAGGAAGAACAATAGTTCCGCGCCTGCAGGCTGCAAACATTCGACCAGTCTCGTTCCGGGGCCTGCAGGCGGGGGCTGGCGGCCGCCTAGTCGAAGCTGACATAAATGCAGCACTCGTGGTTGGCGGGGATGGCGGTGCGGAGGCTGGTGCGGGTGCCGGTGTCGGTGCCAGCAGCCGGCTTAACACCGCCGCCTCCATAGCGGTGGATGAGCAGGCGGCTGCCCTGCACGCTCTGCGCCATCACGTTGGCGCCATGACACGCCATGAGCAGCCGGTTGCGGGGCTGCACGCGGTGGGCGAAGCGCATGAAGGCCATGGAGTATAAGATGAGCGCCGTGGTCATGCGGCCGCTGATGATCTCTGGGGACGCCTTCATGTCCCGAAAGGCGGCCAGCGGCAGGCCCCAGTTGGCCAGGGGACCCCAAAAGTGGGTGCTGGTCACATAGTCGCGGAACTCCTTGGTCTTCACGTAGTCCGACGCCTTCCGCCACAGCGCCACCATCGCCGCCATCGCCGCGGGGGTCACCGAGCACTGGGACCGCCAAGAGACATCCGGCCAGCTCACAATGACGTAGCCATGGAGACCGCTGCCAGGGCCTCGCGCCTCGGCCGGGCTGCCGTAAAGTGGGCGCCTTTGGGGCGGGATCAGGGCCTCGGTTTCACGCCTCCAGTGACTGCCGGAAAGCGAGGCAGACAGCACGTGCCGCCGTTATGTGTGCGCCGTTGGGGGCGGGGGCGGGATCGCGGCCTCGCTTTCGCGCTTTCAGCAACTGCCGTAAAGCCACGGCCTCGCGGCTTGGCCGGGCTGCCGTAAAGTGCAACACACAGCACGTGTGGACGTCTTTGGGGCGGGATCATGGTCTCACTTTCCCGCCTCCAGCAACTGCCGTAAAGCGGGGCAGACAGCACGTGCCGCTGTACAGGCGTTAGTGCCGAGCAGGAGCGCAGCTTCGCGCTTGTGTCGTAATGCGGCTGCCGAAAAGCACGTCGGGCAGCACGTGCTGCTGCTTGTGTGCCGGTGGGAACCCTCTGTGGTTGCATGTTGGTGTGTGCCCCTCTAGCAAAGATGACACCAGAGCCCCATCGCTGGCACCCACCGTGCCATGGCCTCCTTAACACTCTCAAGCCTCCACCCAGCCCCGGGAAGGTGGCCGTTTGGCTGCCCGCGTCTCCTCAGCTGTACAGACGGAAACGTGGCTTGTTCAGTTTGGGGACAGCATGGATGGAAGCTGATAGAAAGTTCTTCACCCAGGTAAACACTGTAGTCCTTCCACAACTCGCCGGAGTGTTACTTGCAGACACAGTTACAGGTCACCCCGAAATATTCCAGATCTGGCCCCTAACAAGGACAATTCTCCTAACTTAATCACAATACATTAATCTTGTCAGATACTTAACATTTAGTATAGTACTTTCCCTACTGTACAGCACACAGAACTTTCAGTTTTATGGCTGTGTTCAAATTGTATTTAACTTTAATGTTTTTATTGGTTTCAGAGAGGAAAAGAGGGGGAGAGAGAATCATGGATGGGCTATCTCCTGTACGCTTCCCATTGGGGATGGAGCCCCCAACCAGGCACATGCCCTTGACTAGAATCAAACCATGTCAATCTAGATTCACATTTAGTTATTAGATTAATCTCCTTAATCTAGAATAGTTCTACAGTGTTCTTTGTCTTTGGTAACATTGGCATTTTGTTGATTTGAGAGAGAGAGAGAGAAGCATCAATTTGTTGTTCCACTCATTTATGTATTCACTAGAGGCCCGGTGCACAAAATTTGTGCACGTGGGGGGTGTCTCTCAGCCCAGCCTGCACCCTCTCCAATCTTGGATCCCTCTCACAATGCAGGACTGCTGGCTCCCAACTGCTCGCCTGCCTGCCTTCCTGATTGCCCCTAACCGCTTCTGTCTGCCAGCCTGATCACCCCCTAACCACTCCCCTGCCAGCCTGAGTGATGCCTAACTGCTCCCCTGCTAGCCTGCTTGCCCCTAACTGCTCTCCCCTGCAGGCCTGGTCCCTCCCAACTGCCCTCCCCTGCTGGCCTGGTCCCCCGTAACTGCCCTCCCCTGCTGGCCATCTTTTGGTGGCCATCTTGTGTCCACATGGGGGCAGCCATCTTGTTTGTTGGAGTGATGGTCAGTTTGCATATTACTCTTTTAATAGATAGGATTGGTTGATTCTTGTATGTGTCCTGACTGGGGATCAAACCCACAACCTTGGCGTATCAGGACGACATGCTAACTAACTTGAGCTATCTGGCCAGAGCCCATTGGTGAAAATTCTTGATGACCAAACTGATTATTTTCCCAGTGTTTTCTACCATTTCCAATAAAAACAATACTTGTTGAAAAATAATGAAGTATACATTGAAGTACTAATATTTTAAGTAGTGATTTATAAATAAGCCCATTGTACTTTTAAAATTATTACATTCATTCTGTTCATTTATTTTTCAAACATTTCACATAAATATGTAGTATAGCCATTGCTGGAAAGGAAAGCAGCGTAATTTTTAGATGACCCTTCTAAAAGGCTAAGCTTCCAAACGTGGATGACTGGTATAAATCAGGTTATTATTAGTGTGAAGTCATAAATCAGCAGCATGAATTGAATGACATTTTAGGCCTCCTCTGCCACATGCTCCAATGTCCTAAAAGATCAGCTCGCTTGGGTTATTACCTGTTGCTGCAAATAAGTCATTCCAAAACTTAGAACAGCCGCACTTTTTAACTCAGAAATGTGCAGCTTGGACTCCTGGTTCCTAGGTCCATGCTCATCTGCCTCAGGGACTGCCAGCGGTGGCAGCTCAGCAGGAGGCTGGAAGACTCATTTTCGGGATGGCTCACTGCATGGCTGCCTGTTGATACTGGTTGTTGGCTAGGAGCTCAGCTGGCACTATTGGGGGGCAGGTGTCAGGTCCTCTCCACAAGCTGCTTGTGCTTCCTCACTAAGCTCCAAGAACAAGACAACTGAGAATCACAAAGAAGCACCCAGCTGGCATGGCTCAGTGGTTGAGCGTCAACCTAGGAACCAGGAGGTGATGGTTCCATCCCGGTCAGGGCACATGCCCTGGTTTCAGGCTTCATCCCTAGTGGGGGGGATACAGAAGGCAGCCGATCCATGATTCTCTCTCATCATTGACGTTTCTATCTCTCTTGCCCAGCCAGCATGGTTCAATGGTTGAGCATTGATCTATGAACCAGGTTTAGGGTTAGGGTTAGGGTGAGGGCTAGAGGTCACAGTTTGATTCCCAGTCAGGACACATGCCTGGATTGCAGGCTCAATCCCAAGTGGGGGAGAATGTAGGAGTATGCATCTCATCATTGATGTTTCTCTCCCTCTCCCTTCCTCTCTGAAGTCAATAAAAATATATTTTAAAAATTCTATACATATAAAAGCCTAATAGGCAAATTGTTCGACCTGGAGTACAACTGCTTGCTATGACATGCATTGAGCACCAGGGGGCAGCACGGAAATGGTGGTGTCGGTGAGCAGCACTGTCAGTGGGTGGCAGTGGAGGAGCTGCTGGCCCCAATGGGTCCTGACAGGAGCAGAACTGCAGTGGGATGGTGCAGCAGGTGAGTGGTGGTGCCAGGCCAAGGTGGGTGCAAGCAGGGGCCCGATTGCCCCGCCAATCACCCCACAGATAGCAATAAGCGGCGACAGTGGGGGTCGGGGCCACCGCCTGGCTCCCAGGCACTGAGGAAGCTGGGCAGGGGCCCCAGCCCCAACTGATCACCCCACAGACAGTGACTGGCAGGGTTATCCAGGGCCCAGTCCCAATTGACTGCTCCATAGGCAGGATGGTGGAGCAGTTTAGGGGGCACTGCCAGACCACGGTGGGGTACCAGTTGGGGCTGCAGTGCTGGAGGCACGAGCTGAGACCCTATCTCTGAAGGCCACCCCAAGGGACCCCACCCGTGCACCAGGCCTCTAGTAATAAATAAAATTAACCTAAGTAATTTGTGGGAAGATACTTTGAGACTCTGTAAATGCTCATTTCCTCATCTAATATTTAACCTTCTACATTTAGCATCCATTCATGATTCTTGCCTGTACCTTGTCTTAATCTAATGATAACAATTTATTTATTTGATTTTTCCTCTATTAATATTTTTTCATCCTCACCTGAGGATATATTTTTATTGGTTTTTAGAGAGAATGGAAGGGAGGGAGGGAGAAGAGAGAAAAGTTGATGTGAGAGACAGACTGGCTGCTTCCTGCATGAGCCTTGACAGGGTCCAGGGATCAAGTGTAATTCAGGTCCATGCCCTTGACTGGGAATGGAACCCTCAATCCTTCCGTGTCTGGGCTGACACTCTTCACCACGGAGAAACAGCAGCCAGGGCATTATTTTTTCATTTATTTTTCAATTATGTTACATTCAATATTATTTTATATTAATTTCAGGTATGCAGCATAATAGTCAGACAATCATATACTTTACAAAGTGTTCCCTCCAATATTTCGGTAACCCCCTGGCAGTGTACGTAGTTATTACAATATTATTGTCTATATTCCCTAGCCAACATTTTACTTTTTAAATTATTTTCTGTCTTGTGGTGTGAAAGTCAGACATGTATTTTATTAAAGTTGCCCTGGTATGCTGGCCAACATTTACAAAGCATCAGACATCATGAATTACGGCTGTGAAGACCGAACATTTAGGATTTAGGTATTTTATGAATTTTTTTGCCACATCCTATGCTGATTTCCTTGGAATATTTGCTCTTAAATTCTACCAAAGGGAATAAATAGCATAGTGTCTCAAGAGAAGCTGGATGAATAAAACAATAGGCGGATATATTGATTCTGCTATTTTCAGTTACTGCTGAAAGTAATTTTAGAGCCATCTGTGGCTCTGATTCTAATCTTCTGCCTTCTCACACTGTTTTCTCCTCTCATGTGAATAGAATGGCCAAAGACTGGATGGTTACCCGGTTTCTTCCAGGGGCTACCAGAATGTCAGTGAAATGTGTGGTACCTCATTTTCTCTAGCAATCAGGTGGCAGGAAGGGATCGGTGGGGTCCATTCCCCAGTGACCTGTTGCTCTCTCCCAATCTTCTGTTTCTGACTCGCTTTATTGCAATACTTACTTTATTGCAGAGCTCTGGAACTGACTCATAATATGTCCAAGGTATTTACGCACACAGGTACACATTACTATTTAATTTTTAAAAAGATTTTATTGATTTCAGAGAGAGGAAGGGAGAAAGAGATAGAAACAGCAATTGGCTGCCTCCTACATGCCCCACACTGGGGATTGAGTCCACACTCCGGGCACGTGCCCTGACCGGGAATTGAACCGTGACCTCCTGGTGCGTGGGATGGCACTCAACCATTGAACCACACTGGCCAGGGCACATTATTTATTTATTTATTTTTTAAAATATATTTTATTGATTTTTTCACAGAGAGGAAGGAAGAGGAATAGAGAGTTAGAAACATTGATGAGAAAGAGACATCGATCAGCCGCCTCCTGCACGTCCTCCACTAGGGATGTGCCCACAACCAATGTACATGCCCTTGATCAGAATCGAACTTGGGACCTTTCAGTCTGCAGGCCGATGCTCTAGCCACTGAGCCAAACCGGTCTTGGCGACCTACACTCTTGATTCCAATAATTACAGGCTATTGTTGTTCCTTGCGATTAAGCCCCTGTCCCAGTGGTTGGCAAAGTCATTAGTCAACAGTGGCAAACCGTGGGCGGCTCACGAGCCGCAGTTTGCCGACCACTGGGTTAGAGCATCCTCCCAATACACCAAGGTTGTCCCTAGTCAGGGCACATGTAAGCAGCAACCAAAGAATACATAAATAAATGGAACAACAAATCAATGTCTCTCTCTCTCTGTCTCTCTCTCTCTCTTTACCTCCCTCTTTCTGTCTCTCAAATCAATAAATAAAAGTGTAAAAATGTAGATCTCTCATCCATTAACATAAACTCTTGTGTGTGCTGGAAGATGTGGATCTAGTTTTATCTTTTCCAAAACGGGTGTCCTGTTGCTCCCCGTTATATCTCTGGACTCTCTATTCCATTGGCATGTGCGTCTTTTAATCTCCCAGATCACACAGTTTGATGTCAGAGAGGCTTTTAATATCTGGCAGGGCTAGTTTGCCTCTGTAACCTCCCTTTTTCGGTGTTTTCTTAGTTTTCAGTTTGCACATAGAAACTTTAGGATCAACTTGTCTAGCTCCATAAAGACATTTTTGTCTTCACTGGGATCACATCAGATTTGTTATTAACCTAGGGAAAACTGACATTCTTAGGATGCGGGTTGAATTTTGCCCACCAAAAAGCTATGTTGAAGCTCTAACCCCTGATACCACAGAATGTGAGCTTATTGGGAATAGGGCTGTTGTAGATGTAAGGATGTCGTTAGGATGAGGTCATGCTGGAATAGGATGGGCTCTTAATCCAATATGACTGTTCTTATAAGAAGGAATTCTTCCTCAAGACTGTACCAGAAATACTGCCCGAGTTCCAGCTGCTGGCCTGCCCCCACAGCCCCATGAACCAGTTCCTTAAAATAAATGTGTGTGTGTGTGTATACATATGTATATTTCATATATTCTCTGGAACACGTTGACTGATATACTGCTCTTTCCTATTCAAAAAGCTGTCTTTTCATTTGTCAAGCCTGTGTTTGTGTGTTTTAAGAGTTTTAAAGTTGCCGAAACTGGTTTGGCTCAATGGATAGAGCATCGGCCTGTGGACTGAAAGGTCCCAGGTTCGATTCCAGTCAAGGGCACGTACCTTGGTTGCGGGCACATCCCCAGTAGTGGGAGGGCAAGAGGCGGCTGATCAATGTCTCTCTCTCATGGATGTTTCTAACTCTCTATCCCTCTCCTTCCTCTCTGTAAAAAAATCAATAAAATATATATTTTTTTAAATTAAAAGTTTCAAAGTTGAAATGTGTTTTCTATAGATATTTCTTAAATGACAGACAGACTAGATATAAAATTCTTGGCTTGCATTTTCTTTTCTTGAAAATGCTGTTTCAGCCTTGCAATACTTTGTGTATTATTCTTGAGGTCTGATTCCAGGTAAATTTCTTCTTATATCAGTAACTAGAGGCCTGGCGTATGAATTTGTGCATGGGTGAGGTCCCTCGACCTAGCTGGCGATTGGGGCTGTCTTGCCCAGTACCAACCAGGGCCGATGGGGCCAGCCAGCCAGGGAGGGGCCCTGGGAGGGTTCCAGGGTGTGCCCAGCTCATCTCACCCAGTCCTAATTGGCCAGACCCCAGCAGCAAGCTAACCTACTGGTTGGAGTGTCTGCCCTCTGGTGGTCAGTGCATGTCATAGTGACAGATCGGTCAGACACTTAGCAATTAGGCGTTTATATATATAGATTTCACTCTTTGCCTGGAAGCCCTTAAAATCTTTCTTTTGTCTCTAAAGTATAAAATTGTATTAAGATACATCTCAGAGTTGATAGACTTAGGTCAATTTTCCCAGGTATGTATGTACATTTTTCTTATTTATGGAGCTTTCTTAGATTAGAGTTTTGAAAAATTAGCTCTCTTCCATTGTTGTTTTTCTTGTATATTTTCCATTTCAACTCGTTTTTTTCTGATCCTTTTTTCTTATTTACCTGGTTTTCCATCTGTATGCTGTATCCTTTATTAGATTTTCATTTGAATCTATTTTCCTTTGGGTTCCTTGTAATTTATTCATTTGAGATGGTTGTCTTTTACTTTGACTTCAATTTCTTTCCCCAGTTCAATCAACTCTCTTGCATTTATTTCTGTCTGTCCTTTTCTATTCTTAGTTTCTACATTTCTGATGTTAGGATTTTTTATATTGAAAAACATGTGTTCAAGTATGTTTAATTTAGTTGGCATTTTTCCTGGTTGGCTTTTATGGGGAGAATTGTTGGGAGCTGATTTATTTTTCCTGTTTTTGTCTTCGAGTAGTTTCGTATTGAATGACTTTGTTCTACTCCCGGGCATGTTGTGGACAGAGTTCCTGGCTGGACAGAACCTTCTTCCTCTCAAAGAAGAAACGGGGTTCTGCCACACAAGGTGGGAGCGGGGTGAAGACAGGCAGGGGCTCCCCTGGGGCACCCCGCCTGTGCCATGGGAAAGGACCGGCTTTACATTTTTAATTTCAAATCCATTGCAGACCAGTACTCTTGTAAAATACAATGAAAGTGACATTTATAATGATAAAAAATACGAGCCTAATTGTTTTATGGTTAACCAACAAAATTGCATTTTTAAAGTGTTTTTTTATTACCCTAGCTGTTTGGCTCAGTAAGTAGAGTGTCAGCCTGCAGACTGAAAGGTCCTGGGTTTGATTCTGGTCAAGGGCACATGCCCAGGTTGCAGGCTTGATCCCCAGTAGGGGGTGTGCAGGAGGCAGCCGATCCATGATTCTCTCTCATCATGGATATTTCTTTCTCTCTCTCCCTCTCCCTTACTCTCTGAAATCAATAAAAATATATTTTAAAAAATAAATAAAAGGATTTTTTATTGATTTGTTTAGAGAGAGGAAGGAAGGGAGAGAGAACATCAACATGCGAGCGAAACATTTATCAGCTGCCTCCTGTACGCTGCCTGCTCAGGATCAAGCCCGAAACCTGGGCATGTGCCCTGACTGGGAATCAAACCAGCAACCTTTCCGTTCATGGGACAATGCCCAACCAACTGAGCCACACGGCCAGGGAAAAATTGCATTTTAAATCAATATAATCAGAAAAAAAAGAAAAATTTATAAAAACTGCATTCATTGAAAATGCATATTTATAGCAATTAATCACTAATTTATAACTTTATCGTTACACAGTTGTAACTAAATAAGAAGTTATAAGTCAAAGCACTTTTCCCACATTACCTATATGCACACTTTGAACTAAACCATGAATATTACTATTTTAAAGTTTTATTTTTTAAAATATTTTTATTGATTCAGAGAGGAAGGGAGAGGGAGAGAGAGAAAAACATCCATGAAGAGAGAAAAATCATGGGTCAACTGCTTCCATGCCCCACACCGGGGATTGAGCCTGCAACCCAGGCCTGTGCCTGGACTGGGAATCAAACCCGTGACCTCTGGTTCATAGGTCGATGGTCAACCACTGGGTCACGCTGGCCGGGCAATATTTTAAAAATTTAAATGTGACAAATGTGGCTTGTTAGCCTATCTAAACTAATTGAGGTTGGATTGTTGACAGTGCTTGTGCAGGGATGATATGTAGCTGAACTGTTTCTTTCTTTGGTCTTAACATTTATAGTAGAGAAACTGGTCTCACAGAGCTGTTGACAGGAAAGAAAGAAGATATTTTAAAGTAATTCAGAAAGTTCAGGATATTCATTTTTAATTCTCATCCAAAATAAAAGCAAGTGATGATTTATTCCCAAAATGTCTTCAAATCTTCATCCAGCTCTAACAATTTATGATGTAAAAGTTAAATATACATTCTGAATGTGATATACTTGTGGGTAACAGTTGGCAAACTAACCTTAGACCAGCTTCCATTACAGCATGGTTTGTGGTACATGACTAGGACAGCCTGCTTTGTGACTCACCATAAAGCTTTCCAGTATCCAAACTGGTCTGCGCCTCGTTCACTGAGATGAGTCTGTGGATCATGTGTTTGGATATGATCACGTCAAATCGCTATAAAAATTTCTCAACACTTACCACATCGCAAACTGCTGACAGCCCAGACCTGCACCAGTCTATGGCTTCCTAGCCCACTGGCAAGTTACCAGAGACTCCTTGGATCTTCCAGGGTAGCCGAATGTAGAGGGAATATTGCTGGAGGAGATAAAACATCTCCCAAAAACCACCCAAGACCTTGTTATCTTTTAAGGTGGCAAGAACATCTACCCTTACTCCTTCCTCATTCTCTCATGTGTTATGCTTACATGTTCGAAATGATACCACTTTTTCTTTCCTTCCTTGTCCCACCCAGCTTTCTCTCCACCACATAAAGGTATCACATAGAGATGGTTTGCTTGATATTAGTCCCTAAACGTCAAGTGGGGCCAGAAGGCAAACAAGTGCTCCGAAAAAAAAAAAAAATGAGGATGTGTCAAAAGGACATAAGAGCCAAAGAAAGGTGCTCCCATTGGCCAAATCTGGGACAACAGAGTGACAAAATAAATGATTATAATCCAGTAATGGATTATAACACAGAGACTAAAGCAAATATCCATGAGTTCAGGAAATCTATAGATATAAAAGGCTAATATGCAAAGTGTCCCCTAGGGGGTTCGAATGGGAGACTGGGGGTTCGATCGCTTGCTATGACGTGTGCTGACTACCAGGGGTGACGTGGAATAAAGGGGAAGGAAGGCCCTGGCCAGCAACCCAAAGGCCCCAATTATTGGCCAGGCCTAGGAACACTACCCATGCACAAATTTCGTGCACCGGGCCTCTGGTAAATAGAATTGATAAATTAGTGGGAGAGAAGGGAAAGCTCTTTACAGAATTCCCATTAGGAAGTATACTAGGAGTAATGGATTGAGAAAATCATTATTTGGCAAACACCACAGTAATAATGATTTCAGGCAAGAATCAATGGGTGCTAAAATGAATGGGTAAAAGTAGGATGAAAATGGGATATAAACATAGTCTTAAAGTGTCTTAGTATAGCCCAGTCACTGTAGCTCGGTGGTTGAGCATCAACTTATGAACCAGGAGGACACGGTTTGATTCCTGGTTGGGCCTGGATTGCAGGCTCAATCCCCAGTATGGAGTGTGCAGGAGGCACCTGATCAAAGGTTTTCCCTCATCATTGATGTTTCTTTCTCCCTCTCTCTTCCTCTCTGAAATCAATAAAAAAAATATACTTTTTAAAAGACATAGCAAAAGAAAAATTGATTCAATATTATTCCTCATAGAATTAGGCTATAAGCAGTATCTACCACATGTAAAATCTTAAATGTTTTATAAACCCAGAATATTCTACCAATAAGATATGAAGTGATTGGGTGTTTCTCCCAATGCCAGTGGATAGTCAGCCATGAGTCAGCCATGAGGCTTTCCTGCTTTTCACACCGTGATTTATGTTCCTGAACAAATGAGACTTAATTTAAGAGCAAATCATCAGCAACAGGTATAATAATCTTGGCAGAACATTCATTTTAATTAATTGCTTTCCGTCTAACGCAGATAGAAGGGTGCTGATGCCATTTACCCTGTAAGGATTAGTGCTGTCATGTAATTAATTTTTTTTCTTCCCCCAGAACTTAAAAGTCATCAGTTTTAAACCACAGAGGCATTGGTTTACTTCATTGTTAATCATAACAATCTAACTTTCATACACTGTTTATAGAAGAAACTTGTGGAAGAAAAATGAATTTTAATCACACCGCAGCGTTACAGATGTCCTGCTTCCCAAACATAGGCCCTTAGGGTCCCATGAGGGTCAGTAGTTGGGGCTAGGCATCTGAACAACCCTCACCCCCCAAACTTGGCAGTGGGTAGTGGTGGTGAATACTTGAGTGATTTTAGAACAGTGTAGTTTTTCTTCCCTGTGGAGTTGACTATCAATTTCATTATTATTTATTATTATTTACTAGTGGCCTGGTGCACAAAATTCATGCACATTAAAAGGGGGATTAATTAGAGGAAATATTTTAATATTGCTATATGCCCTTTATAATAGAAGTATCAGAGATTGAAGAAAATTTGTAAAATGTATATGAAAATCATTCTCCTGTCAGAGTCTGGGGCATGCCGTGGGACCCAGAGTCAAGTCCCTGCCCACCCGCGGTGCCTCAAAATCGCACAAGACCCAGACCCAGCGAGTCCCACCCTTGTCAATCCCTGCCAGCCTGGGGGGGCACAGCCTCAGGTCCCTGCCGATTGCTTATTAAGGCTTGTTATGGGAATTCAGCTTCCACTGTGGGTACAGCCATCTTGTGTTATAGAAACCCCACCTCCGCTGTGGGCGCCGCCATCTTTGTGATGCTGTGGTGGTCAATTTGCGTATTTCCTCTTTATTAGATAGGGTAGCTTAATGGAAGGCAAAAAGAAAAATATTTCCTTCACACAATGGATGCTTAACACTGCAGCTGTCAAAGTTATCTTGCAGTAAGTGGTAGAAAGACAACCAAATAGACTCCATTTTCTCAAATCTGCCACCCCTCAATGTTAACTTGGAAATGATTTGATGATCTTTCCAAAGAGGCAGCAATAGCTGATACTAAACCCACGTAGGTTCCTCAGGGGCAAGGCAGTGTAATTATCATACTAAAATAATTTAGCTACATCATCATGAAATTTTAAATTCTATCTAAGTCATTTAAGAACATTATAACCTTTAAACCTCTGCTTTGGATAGTCCTTCATATTCTAACCAATTAGTTGCTTACTCGTCTTTGAAAATGCTGTACTATAGGGAAATTTAAGCCTTTCCTTCCTAAAGTCTAGTGTGAATTGAGCATGTATTCTGTATAAATGCAATAACAGGAGTGGTGATAAAAAGTGTTCACCATCTATTTGGACAGACATTGGTCCACTTCTCAAGAGGAGTGAGAATAAACAAATGTTAAAAAGAAGCATGAAACTGTGTAACAAAATGGCCAATTCCGATGAAATAAAATCCTGTTTAGTTAGGGTTTTACCATATAAAATATAGTATTGAAATGACACAGATTTGGAATCATTAACTTTATTTGTCACTCTTCACAGACATTGGTCCACTTCCACACCAAAAGTAGGAACATCTACACTTAGTCTTTGATAATGACGTTGTACCACAAACCATAGTAAGTTACTGAAACAGATTTTTATAGCTATGACCTTAGACAGCCCCCAAATATTTGTCCTATCTGTATAATTATGAGGCTTTATAACTCCACAAAGCTATTTCTTCTTAATTTAATATTTTTAATATCCACACTAGACCATCGGATCACCAAACTTTCAAGAGGTTGAAAAACAGATACAGTTTCAAATCTAAGTGACTGTATAGGCACATGCATAGTTTAGAGCTGCTCTAAAGTTAAAAATCTTCTCTTGTTTCAGAGACATTTACATCAAATTAAGACATTTATAATAGCTCACAGTACATAACAACCCAAATACCATTTTCTCCTAGCCTGTAAGGAAGTTAAGCATTCATAATCTAACAAATTCAGTGCATCTTGTCAACATAAATAACACAAGCTATTCTAAATGTTTTACATTTATTTCAGTGCATTATTTTCAAATACTAAATGGAATGAAATTATAATTACTGGTTATATCATAATTGAGCATATTATGGAATCTGTTACACAAACAATTCACATCAATACTATAATTCATTCTAAAACAACTTCACAGGCACACACAAACTAGAGGACAAAATTTGCTTTTAAAAAACGTTAAAGTATACTGTCTATGTTACACTAAAAGATTTATTTTCATAAAACGGCCAATTTCCAAACCCCTTTTCTAAGTTTGACTTCAGGAAAGTTCAATCCATTCGAATCTTCTGGTTTGTCATCCTATAAATGATGCTATCATAGCCAGGATCCATGTTCCAAATATTGTAAGAGGTGATAATCACAGCCAAGGCCAAGCCGATCATTATCCAAAGTACCATGTTGAAAATCACTGAATACTCAAAATTATACTTATAAGCAAGATTATAGGGACTTGATGGGTTCTTCTACAATGAAGAAAGAAAATCAAGAGGGAAGAATTTTAAGAGAGGAAATTACCCCAAATGCAGCAGCTCTGATTCATCTCTCTAACAAGCAGTTACTCCTAAGTGGTGTAAGAGCTTCTTCGAGGAGGGACCAAGGAGGGAGCTTTCAAGGAGAGGATCACACACTCTGCTGATTAAGAGTGACCGGGTTCAACTGCCATGGGTGACTTAAGATTTAGTGGGTTTAAAGTCAACGTCACAGTCTTAAAGCAGGATCAAGAAACGTGCTTACCTCTTGTTTTGCCTCAAGGATAGTCCTTGTCTTCCTCACAAGGGATGTGTCGAATGATCTGACGGTCACCAGCTCTACCACTGCATTCCCGCCATAGAGACCATACATGTCATCTGCAAACTGAGGAGGTAGTGACATTCCATCAATCTTAACTGCATGTTTATTTAAGTTGTAAGGCTTCTATGCACCTACAAGAACAAGTCTTAAATGTGTTGAAACACACATGCAAATGTGCCAGACCACTTTAAGGGCCTGGATTTTTGGCATATAAGTTGGGAGAAGAGAAGTAGGGAAGGGAAATGAAAGAATCTTCCTAAATGGTCTCTGGTTAATCACAAACATCTAGAAAGATTTCACTGTGAAACCTCATTAAGAGAGTTACAGGCAAGTA
The DNA here is from genome assembly GCA_011751065.1 of Lasiurus cinereus. Classification (NCBI taxonomy): domain Eukaryota; kingdom Metazoa; phylum Chordata; class Mammalia; order Chiroptera; family Vespertilionidae; genus Lasiurus; species Lasiurus cinereus. The sequence goes on from JAAGEH010000137.1 coordinate 6,285,668, forward strand.
ACTTCAAGAGCGAGAGAAATGAGCATTTATTACCTCTCTACTAAGTGTCTGCTACTGGCTTGCTGCTCCCCTTTAATTATTTCAGAGTGTTTAAAGGGGACAGTTTCAGTTGGGGAAGATGCAAAGTTCTGGTAATGGATGGCATTCATGGTTGCACGGCAATTTGAATGTACTTAATGTGACAGAACTCCATGCTTAAAAATGATCGAAGTGGTAAGTCTGAGGTTACGTATATTTTAGCACGATGAGAAGAAAAAGGTATTGGGCTGGAGTTATCCATCATTTCCTCCACTGCCTCTGCCAGCATTCCAGATGTCCCACTGTACATATACATCTTTGCTATATTCTATCCTTGGCCACTAAAACCAGAGGTTCTCCAAAGACCATAAGAATTCAAGCAACATGAAGTATTTCACTAAGCAGACTCTTCCATGAAGAGGCTAAAAGTGAGATGGTCACGCTGTAACCTCTCATACCCCACTGATAATGTACCTTTTGTAGAGCATCCACAAGGATCTTAGAAGCATCTCTGAATTGTTCCGAATCTTCTCCGTAATGTTTCCCAATTTCATCCAAACCTGCCAGCTCCAGTGAATATAAATCAGGAGAATGGTCCTTGGCTAGATGCTTATGCCGAGACAACTGAGGACAAACAAGCAAAAGGGAGTGGATGAAGTCATGTCAAACGCAGCCAATTAAAGTTTTATGCCCAACTAAACTAGCCCGAACAAAACCAGCCCATGCGCCACAATATACAAATGGTCTAAAATGGCGTCAAGTGGAGCTGGTGTAAATGGGAATTTCCAATAAATCCAACATAAAGCTCATTTTTAAGAGCAGTTCCAGGACTACATGAATATTTAATAAAAGCTCTTTTTAAATTTTATTTTAAAAACTTCAGGCATGGAAGAACAGATGGTTGGACCAGTCTGATCCCAGAACATGAGCCATCAATGCTCAGAGCAGCCACTTCCCACACGCCCTCCTGGCCCCCCGGCGGCCCCCGGACTGGGCTCCCAGCTCCCGGAACCAGCCCCACCGAAGAAGTTGGGGCAATGACCTCAGTAGACAGCAAACAGGTATGTTTTTCTGTCTCACTCACAGGAAGATTTTTGTGGGGGAAAAAAATTCACCAAAAATACCCTTTAGGCAGATTTATTCCCTTCCTGACTTGGTGGACAGCTTTGTTAGTCCAAGCTGTTATTTCTATTTTAAATGCGGGATTTAAGTCTTAATGTCTCCCAAGAAATCAATAGCCAAGTCAGGGCTGCAGCGAGGGTGGCCCACTCAAGTCCTGGATTCTTGGAGGATAGACTTACTACCTCCTAAGAGTAGAAATCCAAGATACTTCAACATGAGATGCGTTCAGCATTCCCACCACCACCACCACCAATTCCTCAACTTGCATGGCATCATAAATCCAGGGCCTATGGATCAAACATTTCTATTGGTGTCATTAGCATGCAGAGATGCTCTACAAGTGTCTCTGGCACCAAAATACTGTACATGGAGCTGAAAAATCGGAGCAGCCTACTCACCAAACTTGAAATATCATGTAGAACTTGCAGTTCAGACAGAAAGAGCAGATCGACCTGCAGAGCCGAAAGAAACGCGCAGCGCCTTAAATATGCATCGCAGATCCGAGCTTGCCATTTACCAAGTGAGGCGCAGGGTGCTGCAACTGCTGAGCACGTAAGCGAGCTTACGCGACAGCTGTCCTCCATTGGTGGGTTCGTTTCATGGGAAATACTTGTAAGACTCATTTCCCACCAGTGACCACCACTCAGTAGCTGTGTCTCTATTTTTTTTAAATGTTTTTATTGACTTTTTAGAGAGAGAGGGAGCGGGGTAAGGGGTAGAGGGAGGGAGAGAGAAACAGACAGACAGACATCGGTTGCCTCCTGCACACCCCCTGCTAGGGAATCGAACCCACAGCTTGGGCATGTGTCCTGACTGGGAATGGAACAGGTGACCTGTTGGTACGGAATGATACTTAACCGAGCCATCCCAGCCAGAGCTCAATAAAGCATCCACAGTTTCTCTTCAGGGTGTCAGAATGTTCTGGCACGCTGCAGCAAGGTCCGGCCAGTGGCCCAGTCTGCTCACATCCCTTGAGCATGTTCTCCATTGGAGAAGAAAGGACGTGGTCCTGGTCAGCCACGGGAGGGGGTGGGGGGTGCCAGAACGGTGGTGTGCCATGTGGTTAAGAGGGTGCATGAGCAGGTGGTGACACAGACAGACGGGAGTCCTAAGTAAGGGTGCCTCCCTCCACTTCACTGTCAAGAATAAACCGGAGCCCTAGCCAGTGTGGCGAGGTGGACAGCATGTCAGCCTGAGGACTGAAGGGTCCCGAGTTCTATTCCGGTCAAGGCTCAATCCCTGGCCCCAGGTGGGGCGTGTGCAGGAGGCAGCCAATCGATGCATCTCTCTCACATTGATGTTTCTCTGTCTCTCCCCCTCCCTTCCACTCTATAAAATTCACTAGAAAAATATTCTCAGGTGAGAATTAGCAAAAAAAAAACACGAAACAAAGAAGCATGAACTAGAAAAATGAGGGAGCACATCAGAGTGGCCCAGCTCCATCAGCCGCCAAGTAAACCCCGTGATTTCGGGTTTGTCCAGATTCACTGGTGACAACCCTCTTGCGAGAATGTAATATTGCTCACTCCTACAGTTCAACTCTCCACAGGAGGTGACTCGTGCGGTCCACGAGAAAGCCACACTAGAGGAAAGAAGAATCTACTCCAGCCATAAATCTGCAAAAGTCAGCAGCATAAGAATGGGAAAACAGCCCTAGCCGGCTTAGCTCAGTGGTCACAGCATCAGCCTGCGGACTGAAGGGTCCTGGGTTCAATTCCAGCCAAGGGCACATGCCTGGGTTGTGGGCTCGATCCCCAATGGGGGCCGTGTAGGAGGCAGCCAATCCATGATTTTCATCATTGATGTTTCTATCTCTCCTTCTCCCTTCCTCTCTGAAATCAATAAATATTTTTAAAAAAAAGAAAAAAAGAAATGGGGAAGCAGCAATGAGATGAACTTGTGCATCGGTAACCATACTGACCTCATTGTTCCTGCTCAGAGAATTGAGGGGAAGCGAGTTGAGGATGGAGTTTTCTTGAAACAGGCGACTGCGGAGCTGTCGTAACGTTACTGAGAGGTCTTCAAAAGCCGAGTTTGCCTTCCCCACCATGTACACTCTCTGCAGGAAGAAGCCACACGTTTCAGCTGTGCCCTCAGACTAAGTCCAACGTACAGAAGTCTGACGGCTGTTCATAAAACTGTTTTAAGTTTTTATTCACTAATGGAAGCTCATTTCTTCAGGCATCTTAAATAAAAAGAGTATCACTTACTTCCTCGCTGGGAGCCAGCTGCAAAACTACTGGAGTTTCTTCAGAAAATAAGGAGTGAATGGAATTTGCAACACTGTCAAGGTTAAAAGGAACTGCCTGAAATTTAAGAGGAAGACCTTAATTATTATCTCAACCAAAGGGGGAAGAAAAACCATTCAGATGGAATTAAAAATGGAGCCTCAAAAAAAAAAAAATAATCAGCATTTTCCAGGGCAATTCAGAAGACCAAATCACATCCAGACAGTCCTTTTGAGGGCACGGAAGTCAGACAGCCTCCTAGTGGGCCCAGGAGCCTGCCCCCCAATGTGCCAAACAGGAAATAACCTGCAAACACCACGGACGCAATGCTGTCTGCATAAACAATCATTTCCTGGTGCTCATGTGTGTATTTTAAACGGCAATATATTTGGTCTCTCTCTTTTTTTTTTTTTTTTGGTATGTTTTTATTGATTTCAGAGAGAAAGGGAAAGGGAGAGAGAGAGCATAGATCGGCTGCCACCTGCACACTCCATACTGGGGATCGAGCCTGCAACCCAGACATGTGCCCTGGACCCTTCAGTCCGCAGGCCAATGCCCTATCCACTGAGCCAAACCAGCCAGGGCTGGTCTCATTATTAATTAAACATTTGACAAAGAATGTATATTCTACTATTCAGTATTAACTTTCACTCAGGAGGTCAGAATACACCTGAAACCCGTAGGATGCCATTAACCAATGTCACTCCACTGCATTTAATAATAAAAAATATTGAATTGTATTGAAAGAGAAACAGACCTCATGTTTCATTTCAAAGTTTTAAAAAATGTTTACTAAAACTTAGGGTCTGTCTTCAGATACACTGAGGACTCTTAGGCATAAAGCATGTCACAGAATTTCATAGTGTTTTTATCGTGGGACCACATGATATTAAACTGAAATAACCACTTGTGGTAAAGTAAAATCTTTTTTCCTTGAACTTTATTAAAGTGTAACATGCATGCAATTCAGTGCACACATCTTGGGGTAGCAGCTCAAGGAATGTTTACAAATGGATACACTCAGATAATCCTCCCCAGATCAAGACGGAACATTATCAGAACCTAGAGCCGTGGTTCTCAACCTTCCTAAGGCTGCGACCCTTGCATACAGTTCTTCATGTGGTGGTGACCCCCAACCATGAAATTTTGCTACTGTGATGCATCGTGATGTAAACATCTGCATTTTCCGATGGTCTTAGGCGACCCCTGTGAAAGGGTCGTATAACCCCCAACAGGGTAGCGACCCACAGGTTGAGAACTGCTGACCTAGAGCCTCTCCTGTCAATTACTCCATCCCCAAGAATAACCAAAGTCTGACTTCTCTCCTCACAGTTCTCTTTTTGCCTTCCATTAGTTTTAACAATAAATTGTGGCAATTTTCCCCTCAAAGTAATTATTTTATTCTCAATAGTATGGTACTAAAACAAGCAGTATAGCCCAGCTGGTGTGGCTCAGTGGTTGAGCATTGACCTATGAACCAGGTCATGGTTGATTCCTGATCAGGGCACATGCCCAGGCTGCAGGCTCGATCCCCAGTGTGGGGCGTGCAGGAGGCAGCCGATCCATGATTCTCTCTCATCTTTGATGTTTCTATCTCTCTCCCTTCCTCTCTGAAATCAATAAAAATACTTAAAAAAAACAATAAGCAATATAGTAGTAGTAGTTTTGCTTTAATGGAGATTCCTTACAGTAATTCCTTCTACTATTCAAAAGTTCATGTCTATAAGCAGCAAAGTAATCCTAAGATGGTACAGGCAGGAATTATTGGGATTATATAAATCTTACTGATCACATCCCACCACTCATGATACTGTGAGACAAAATCATTTTTTCCTCTTACGGTGAATATTAACTCTTTCCAAGATTCTCTTAAAGTGAGTTAATGAGCAAATGAAGAGGAGACCGGTCCAGCCTGCTGCGGCACCCTGAGTCAGCCACGGGCAGCCAGCTCACTGCCTCGGACTCTGGAGGGAACATGAGGCCGTACCTAGCGACATGGCACACGGGGCAGGAAAGTGACTGCAGGGAGCACGTCCCCAGCCATCAAGCGGGAGAAGCTAATGAGCCAGAGGGCTGCCTGCTGCGGAGGACAAGGAACATTGGAGGGACGGCTCGTGTGTGTGGGTGACGTCTCGGCGCTGGCAGTGGCAGGAGGGCCTCACGACAGCTGTCAGCCGCCTGTGAAGGAGTGAGTGAGCCTGCAGTCGCCTCGCAGAAAAATGAGGTGAAATTCTGAAGGGAAAGTGACAAGATAACGCCCGAGACAGTGTCAGCGGGCGACACCGCGACTGCTTTCCGTTTTCCCAGCCTCTGACTCTGCCGAGCGGGGCCATTTGTCTGCCTTTTATCTGAGACAGTCCTCCGTGCGCCGGGCACCGCCAAGCCTCAATAATTCCCCGCCGCCACGTCATCTCTTGTACCAGAAGCTGTTTCACTTATCCATCAGCGCATCCCCAAAAAGACAAGTGTGCTGAGACACCGTTCCTAATGACAGCTGACAAGCCCGATCCCAGATGCGCCGCGCTGATTGTCGGCATACTCACGTTCTCCAGAGGGTAGGAGATGACGCTGCCCGGGGGCAGCGCCAGCCGGTCCACCCCCTTCACCAGCACCAGCACCGTGGCCTGAGGGCGATGGAACAGGTTCCCCACGGCCAGTCCCGGCCACGAAAGGTCCTGCGGGGGGGGGGGGGGGGGGGGGCGGGACGGCGCTGGGTTACAACTCAGGAAGCTGCGGAGCCTCTAGCGAAAGAGCTTCGGGGTGTGGGGCGGACGCTGGCAGGATGTGTCAGTTCGGGTACTTCAGTCTCCTAGGCCAGGGGTCGGCAAACTCATCAGTCCGCAGCGCCAAATATCCACAGGACAACGATGGACATTTCTTTGGAGAGCCACATTTTTTAAACTTAAACTCCTTCTGACGCCACTTCTTCAAAACAGACTCACCCAGGCCGTGGGATTTTGTGGAAGAGCCGCACTCAAGGTTTGCTGACCACCGTCCTAAGCAAGGACGCGAATTTCTACCTTCATTTGCTTAAAAATTTCTACAGATTTCAGCAACAACGTTTAGTAGGAAGTCACCTCAAATCTCTAATGGAAAATAGCAGGCAAGTAAACACAACATAGGGACTTTGCGAATTCCAGAGTACAAAATGCCCTTGCCTTCTTCCAACATGGCATTTTCTCCCCCTCACTGCTTCTCCTACAGCCCTTTTCTCTGTCACGAAAACATTCCCATTAGCCCTGGCCGGTGGCTCAGTTCGTTGGAGCATCATCCCATGCACCAAGTTTGTGGGTTCAATTCCCGGTCATGGCACATTACCAGGTTTCGGGTTCAATCCCTGGTTGGGGAGTGTACAGGAGGCAATTGATCGATGTTTCTCTCTCTTTCTTTCTCTCCCCCCACCTCCTCTTCTCACTCCAAAATCAACAGAAAACATCTAAAAAAAATTTTTCACTAGACTAAGCTCTTTATAAAGAAAACGAAATTCCTGCTGAAAGTAACTCACATTAGTTCACTAATAGTTATCTCTAAAGGATACCTTAATTGCCATTTGTAGTCAAATTTAAGTCTGGAAAGAACAAAGTACAAATCTCATCCTTAATGGAACCGCCAGGCCTGCTCATTCATGCTAGGAGCTCAGGACCCTCCCATAGGCCCCACGAGCCGGTGCGCAGGCATCGCTCCTGGTTTCCAGGCACCCAGGACCTCGGAGGACAGTTCCTCGGAGTGACTGATGGTATCTGGAGATTGATGAGACCACATCAAAAGCACCAAACTTATAAAATGGGAGGCGATGGCAGAAAGAGCAAACAGAACCCGTTTCTTGCAGGGCACAGCTTACATTCCTCACGCTCCCTGGGCCCAGACCCCGCTGCTACATCGCATGATCGGTCAGTTCCTGTGTGTTTCAGCTTAATTGTTGGAAACTGATCCTAGGCTGCTCCTTAACTACTGACAACTCCGTTTTCCTCAACTCAGGCAGGTGACACACACTTTTTCATTCGTAATAAATTATGAGACTGAGTATTGGTGTCTCCCACCCCAAATTCATATGCTGTGCTCCTAGACCTAAGGGGATGGTATCAGAGGGTGGGCCCTTCCAAAGGTACTTGGGTCATGAGGGTGGAGCTCTCACCAAAGGGGTTAGTGCCCTTTTAAAGGACCTGAGGCCCTCTCACCCCTCCCACAGTCTGCGCCCTGGAAGGCGGGCTCTCACCAGGACTGACCACACCGGCCCCTGAGCTCACACAGTCTCAGAAAGGCAAGAAATGCCTGCTGCTTAGAAGCCACCAGCCACAGTGCTTTGTAACAGCGGCTGGAGCTCAAACACAAATCTGTCGCGTGTACTGAAAACAATAAAAGTATACGTCCTGCCCTGGCCGGTGTGGTTCAGTGGATAGAGCATCAGCCTGCAGACCTTGGTTGGCGGGCACATCCCCAGTAGGGGGCATGCAGGAGGCAGCTGATGGATGTTTCTGACTCTCTATCCCTCTCCCTTCCTCTCTGTAAAAAAATCAATAAAATATATTTTTTTAAAAGCATACGTCCTATTCCATGGACAATGATTTATAAGGATTTGGTTTCATAAGCCAAGCTTGTACTTTCCCCAATCTCCCCAACTACAAATGAGCTTTTTATTTGGCAGCCTGTTCCAAATACACCTGTGTTAATTTGCTACTTTCTCGGGCTATTTGCAGAAATCGACAAAATTGCTTTCAGAAACAGCTCTACTTTTTTTAAAAAAAAATTATTGATTGATTTGAGAGAGAGAGAATATCGATTTGTTGTACCACTTATTTATGCACTCACTGGTTGATTCCTGTATGTGCCCTGACCGGGGATGGAACCACATTGGGATGAGCTACCCACCAGGACCCAAATATATATTTTTAAGTACACATACTTCTTTCACAGAGAAGCCCATGGATAACGCAGCCACATCTGGGATCCGCTCTCCTGGTATAGGCCAATTTCCATCCCGGAAAACCACAGACCCCGGAGATCTTAATATACTAAACTCGTTCCCCAAAACACCTGGAAGAAAACAGATCAGTGAATGAATGATGAGCAGCATTAATCTTTGGCATCCATGTTGGAAATTATGATGTATGTTTCCCCGTTCCAGCGACTTAGCATACTAAATCATGATGGGACAAAACGCTGAATCCTAAAGAAGCATCGATGAATTCTTTTTCAAAGTATTACTAAGAATTTAAGTGTGCCCATTCTGTGTAACCAAGATACAACTACGAAACCGGATTCCCCTAATAATCTAGAGGACATCCTACAATTGGCCCTTAAACAGGGGCACGTGGCAATTGTCAAGTATTAGAAACCAGTGGCATGTCTCCAGAATTGAAACAAGGCAAAACTCTAGCACAGACGAACAAGAATGAAATCTTAAAAACGCTAAATTATTTCTACCATCGACCCTTTCTTCAAAATGCAAATTCATAGCATTTCCTAGCATTCCACCCTAAAACGTTCGTAGGTAGTATCTTAGGTAAGATGAGATCTTTCCTTTCCTCCCACAGGCAAACCTAGTGAAATGAGGCCTTCAAGTGGGGGTACATGTTACAGTCAGGGTACAGAACAGCAGACCAGAGAAACAAAATCCAGGAAATGGCATTTCCCATGGACATCTGAAGAAGGTGAGAAAGGCATTCTGTAATAAAATGAGCCTTGGACTAAAAGATGAAGGAGAAGCCCAGCCGGTGTGGCCCAGGAGTTGGCGTCGACCATGTTTGGTGCCACAGTGTTGACAGTGAGTAAAAGGCCTCCGATGGTCTGCTAAAATGAGCTGCAATTCGGTGAAGCCACCAGAGCAGAAATTTCCAAACCGTTCTAGCCCGAGGTGGACCCAAACAAATGAGAATGGAATGGCCGTGTGTAATGGATACACATCTTGGTTCACTCAAGGAGGAGTTCTGCAAAGAAAATGGGGCAGCAAGAGACGCTTTCAAAGCACCCCACACATTTAAAAAACAGTATTTGGATCTGGAGATAGCCGTATTTTGAGATGTGGCCCTTCTCACTCAACCCAGCAATGTTATACTTGATTCCTTTGCCATGACTTTATTATTTTTTTAAATATGTTTTCATTTTATTTTTGGTATTCTTTTCTCTTTTTTTTATTGTTTAAGTTTTATATTTGTCTCCTTTTTCCCCAATTGACCCCTCCAAACCATTTCCACCCCGGGCAAGCCCCAAGCGCCTCAGTGTCTGTGTCCATTGGTTATGCTAATATGCATACATACAAGGTCACTGATTTTTTAAAGAGAGGGAGAGACAGAAACATCCATGATGAGATAGAGTTATTGATTGGTGCCTCCTGCATGCCCCACAAGGGATTGAGCCCACAACCGAGGCATGTGCCTGACCGGGCATCGAACCGCAACCTCCTGGTTCCTAGGTCGAAGCTCAAGCACTGAGCCACATGGGCTGGGCCTTTGCCTTGAGTTTATAGTTAGATTCCTTTCCGTCCAGCAGGAGCCGACCACTTTAGAAAACTCAGTCATGGACTCCAGACTTTTTAGATTTCAGTCCTTCCAGTACAAAATACAAAATTTGAAAGTAGCCCCACTAGACGCATATTTACAAAGCATACACTTGTGGTAGAATAGTTACATATTCATAATGCATGCAAACAGTTACCATCCTTTAAAAGGAGACACCTGTATAGTATTTTTCCCAATTTCATCATCCGAAAAGATCAGGCAAACCCGAAGCGAGGGAATTCTACAGAACACCGACCACTGATTGCTATGCCAAACACTAAGTGCATTCTGCCCTTGGGCGGCCTGGGGCCCCCCTTCCTGCCCCCACTCTCCTCGTCTCCATCTCTCTCCCAAACACTGATGGTTCCCAGGGTTTGATTTTCAGCCTGGATTTCTCTTGAGCCTCAGACCCCTCCCCTCCCCCAACAGTCTGCTGTGCATGTCCCTCTCAGCCCCGTGGGTCTTTCAAACCCAAGTTCAGAACGGAACTCCTCAGCTTTCCACCCGCTCCCCTGTGTTCTGCACCCTCAAGGATGCCCCCGCCTGCCATCCAGCCCTTCCTCAGCACCACAGCTCCCCTGTCCACTTTTTCCTGATCATCCCCTGAGTACCTTTCCCATCCCTATCCAGTGCGCACGCTCCGGGCCCTCGCCAGGCCTGGGGAACCCGCCACCTTCTGACCTGCCTTCCTGTCACCTCAAAATACAGGTCTGTTCCTTCAGCCTTCAGTTTAACCACCTCCGCTCACTGCCCAGAGCCGTGGGAGACCAAATGCATTACTTCTGGGGTCTCTCAACTGAACCCTGAAACACTCCGACCTGTACTGTCAGAAATGCCTCCCCTTCCCACCCCAACCTGGCTGAACGTGTGAATTTTTTCACATGCTCCTTGTGATGCGGTCTTCACAGTCCCAATTCCCCTCTGTCTCTCTCTGACTTGGTAACAACCATGTGAAGGAACCTGTCTTTTCCACTGAGAGAGAAGCCTGACCTCTTAAAGAGATCTTCCATGAAATCAGTTAGTCATTGTGGAAAAAACGAATCGAACCTCAGCTGACAAGGCCAAGCAATGCAAATGCTGACAGGATCGGATTCTTGGTCTGCGTGAACTAGACTATTCTAGTTAGGAAAGCATGTTCAAACCATGGACCAAACCCAAAATAAACAAAGCCCCCTAAACGTCCCCGGATCAAAACAATATCACTCATAACACTAAACGTGGAAGTAGATGTTCAGATAAATCACGGTATGAAAGGGAAGATTTTTCAAGTTCAAAAATGAAATTCAAAAAATTAAAATAGTCCTGGCCAGTGTGGTTCGGTGAATAGAGCATGGGCCTCCAGACCAAATGGTCCCGGGCTTGATTCAGGTCAAGGGCATGTACCTTGGTTGCAGGCTCCTCCCCAGCCCCGGCCCTGGTTGGGGGGCTCGTGCAGGAGGCCACCCATCGATGTGTTGATGTTTTGCTCAGTCTTTCCCTCTCACTCCCACTCTCTCTAAAAATCAATGGAAATATATCCGCGGGTGAGGGTTGACAAAACAAAAGGAAATTAAAATAAAAAGTTGCCCCCAAGTAACTTACTAAATAGATCAGAATGTCCAGAGAGACACAAACCAGCCCTAACATGTAGGGGCAGGAAAAGAAGTGTAACTGTCATCAACACCGTGCGAGCAGAGGCCCAGGCCTCTAGATTTGAACCGATCGCTTCGAATGCGCTACACTGGGGAACGGGACCCAGTTCCTCCCAGTTGTTTCCAACTCGGCCTCTTGTGGGCCCGCCTGCGCCGGTGCGAGCCCCGTGCGTCCCACCCAGCGCCTGTCACGGAAAGGCCCACGCTCTGGAGGGAGCTGCTCTGGGTTCAAGTCCAGCCTTGCTGCTGGCCACCTGCGTGGTGTTGGGCAACGGGCTTGGGCGTCATCACTCTGTCCGGCGCAAGGGATGCTGTGACCTGAAATGAACTGCGTGAGACACAAGAAGCCAGGTCCTAGCTGATCGCGCCCCTGGCTGGATGTCAGGGGACCTCGGCTCCTCTCAGAAAGCTGCCATGACTTGACATGTGACCCTAAGAACGTGACTCACAGCACAGTTCCCAAATCCTTGAAACTGCCAACTGTCACAGGCCACTGAGGGGGACTCGGAGTTCGCCTTTAAAACAACCACGACTCCCCCTCCAACTTCTGCCCCCCGAAACAATCACCGAGGCCGACGGCTAGGAATGAGGACACCAGGAAAACGCGGAGAAATGCAGCCGCCGATGGCAGCTAAGTCCCTTCCCCGCTCCGCAGACGGCTGCGGTTCGACCCTCCATGGAGAAACGCCTCCCCGGCGTCCGGAGGCGGAAGAGGCCGGGAGGACGCGTGGCAAGACCGGCGGACGCACCCTCCGCGAGGAGGAAGGTGCGGCCGCTCAGAGGCCCCCCGCCCGGCCCGGCCCCGCCCCGCCCTTCCCCGGCCGCGGCGCCCCTCGCCCGCACTGCGGCAGCCGCCCCACCGGGGCACAAGCCCGCCCGGCCCCGACCCCGCCGAGCGCGGCCCGCCCGCCCCGGGTCCTCACCCGCCACCAAGAGGGGCAGAAGCGCGACGAGCACAGCCATGGCTCCGGCGGCCGCGGCGGCGCAGGAGGACAAGGGACGGGCAGGACGACGCGAGCGACCACGGCAGCACCGCGGGTGACGAGCTCCGGCTCTGCCCGCGCCGCTGGGACCGCCCCGTCGTCGCCGCCGCTCCCGGTGCCGCGCGCTCCACCAATCGCCGCCGACGCCGCGGCTTGCGGGGAGGCGTGGCCGGCGCGCGGCGGCCTGGTGGGCGGGTCTCACGTGATGGGTGGGCGGGTCTCACGTGACGGACGGGCGGCCCTTCAAATGGGAGACGGCAATCGCCGAGCCGGGCAGGCCCGCCCCCCGGCCCGTGACAACTGGTCACGAGTTAAGAGGGTCGCGCGGGCGATCCCAGGTGTGGGGAGCGGACGCCTTGGCCGCTCCCGGGGGGTGGTTTCCAGCCGCCTGGCCGTCCTTCCCGGTCGCGTGGCTTGCCCCGCCCCGGGTGTGGCCGCGGAAGCTGCGTGGCTGGTTCGGTTTCGCTCTGTTGTCCAGATGCCGAGTCCCAGCTGGGAGGAAGCTGGGAGCCCTGTCCCCCACGTAGGGCACAAGGAATAATTTTCAGGATGAATGTTTCATGGGACGGATTTATGCTAAAAAAATGAAATTGGTGGTTTGTCTGGAACCCAAATATACCTGGGCGGCCTGAGTGCTGATGTGCTTAGTGAGGTAGCCCTAACTCCTAAGATTGTCCGACTTCCGGATCCACCAGGAGTGACGGGACAGAAGCATCAATTGCTTTCTTCATCCATTCGCTCCGGGTTCCGTGGGGCTACACACATGAATTAGACCAGGATCCGTCCTCCCCACCGCCCATAATTCTTTGCCCGGAACCCAGTGGAACATCTGGAGTCAGAAGATTGCCCAGCTGATGACCTTGAACGATGGGTGCGTTCCCACAGGCAAGGACAGGTGATGGGGCGTTCTCCCCGGTAGGAAACGAAGTTGTGGGGGAGGCAGCTCACGATGGAGTCATTTCTCTCCGCATCCACTGAAATGTCACTCTGTCCGCCTCGCTGCATAGCTAGAACCGGTTCTAGAACAAAGACCTTGAAAGAGCTTGTCCTGAATGAACCTCATTTAGGGGCACAGTCAGCGAAAAGTGGAGCAGACTGCCTGCCTGCGCACTCCTCCAACCTAAAGGAACAGGGAAAGGAGTGGATTGTTCTGTTCTTGAAGGAGTTCCAAAACATTCTTCTGTCTTTTAATTTGAAGATGACCAAAAATATTGTAAATAGACCGGAATAAAATAAATCCTTCCTCTTCCCCTTCCCCCAAGAAAACGCCAAAATCTCCCCATCTTCCATGCTCTACCTATGTCTTGAGGATTAACATCCCTTTCTTAGCCAAGGGTGAATCTCTTACCCTTTCGATCTAAGGCCCCTTTTCCTCTGAGGTCTTAAAGGGGCAGTGCTGCTGCTTCCAGCCGTAGAAGCCAGAAAGATGACCGCTGTAGGATGCCTGCTGGTTTCATACACTGAGATTGAAACCTGCGGGAGGGCATATGTTCTGAACCATCCGTGGTGCTGCTTTGTGAATCTTGAGTGCTTCCTAAGGAACTGGTGCTTCGGCGAACTTTCCCTGGAAGCATTTAGGAATGGAGAGGGGAGTGACAGGATACCAGTTGAAGGTATGACAGGTAATGTTTGCCTCACAGAAGCCTCCTTCCTGTTCACACCTCTCCTCCCAGGCCATTGTCCTGAGGGGAGGACTCAGAAGAATCAGAAAACGAAAACTCTTGGCTCTTGAGTTGCAGAAGGAGAGGTGCACATATAATATTAGAAAGAATATGTGCAGAATTCAGTTTGCTTTCCGAACTCTTTCCCTCTGCCCCCCCTATACCCCATTAATTCCAGCAGTAAATTCTGAGTGATCCCAGATAGAGCAGGGTGAGGTGGCCTGGTCCCTGCAAATCAGCCATGGGGAGCCTTGCAGAGGCCAAGGTCATGTCATGCCCCAAGACCATGCAGCCTCACTCAATTAAAACCGGTTTGGCTCAGTGGATAGGGCGTTGGCCTTCGGACTGAAGGGTCCCAGGTTCAATTCTGGTCAAGGGCATGTATCTTGGTTGTGGGCACATCCCCAGTGGGGGGCGAGTAGGAGGCAGCTGATCGATGTCTCTCTCTCTCATGGATATTTCTAACTCTCTATCCCTCTCCCTTCCTCTCTGTAAAAAAATCAATAAAAATATATATATAAAAAGATAGCATATACAATTCTGTAGAATGAAAAAGGGGTATGGGGCGGGAGTAACCTCACAGGGGAGAAACCTGACAAATGACTTCAGCGAGGTGACCAAGGTCCACATCCACAGCCACACACCATGCTGATGCTACATACCCAGATATGATGCGCTGAAAATGGCGCTTCAGCCCGGCTGGCGCGGCTCCGTGGTTGCGTGTCGACCTATGAACCAGGTGGTCCTGGGTTCGATTCCCGGTCAGAGCACAGGCCGGGGTTACAGGCTCCATCCCCAGGAGGGGGCGTGCAGGAGGCAGCTGATCCATGATTCTCATCATGGATGTTTCTATCCCTCTCTCCCCCTCCCCCTCCCTTCTTTCTGATATCAATAAAAATATTTCTTTTTAAAAAAGGACTCAGCTATAAAAAAATAAAATAAACTGGCCTTTGTCAGTCCACAGCATTATCAGACTTTAATTGACCAAACCTGTTTCAACAGACATTGAATGTTTTGCCTTTACATGAAATGCTGTGGCACCCATCCATTTCACAGAATGTTTGCATAGACACTGAGTGGCCAGATTACAATGTGTTCAGAGATCATAATAATCCGGCCACTCGGTGTATGTTTTTAAAAAAATGTATTTTATTGATTTTTTACAGAGAGGAAGGGAGAGGGATAGAGAGCTAGAAACATCGATGAGAGAGAGAGACATCGATCAGCAGCCTCCTGCATGCCCCCTACTGGGGAAGTGCCCGCAACCAAGGTACATGCCCTTGACCGGAATCGAACCTGGGACCCTTCAGTCCGCAGGCCGACACTCTATCCACTGAACCACACCGGTTTCGGCTCAGTGTATATTTTTAATAACTGCATAATATGTCATGGTGTAGATGCACCCTAATTTATTCGTCTAATCCCCTATTTTTATATTTTGTGTGTTGGCAGAACCTAGATCTGCACCCAGGTCTGGTTAAGGCCAAAGCCCACGTCATTCCCAATACTTCTAGAATTTTCCACAAGATTGAAACCAGGAGTCGAAGTGCCAGGAGCTCGTTGTGGCTGTGGCTCTTCCCCCAGTTCCTGTGTGGCTGGGGTTCCATTCCAGACCTCGATTGACTTGTCCCCTCTCTGGGTCAGCTTGAAAGGGCTCTCCACCCTTGTCACGGGCGTGGTTTCCTGGCCAAACATAGGAAATGCTGCTGTTCCCATCTAATTTCCCAACCTGGGAAGGTGGCAAGATCCGATTGTCAGAAAACGAAGTTAAATCTAACCTCATGCACCACACAGTATATTGAACATCTAATTAATAATTCAGAGCACCGAGCGCCGCGTGGGAAGGTACTGTCTGCACTGCCTGCTGGTGGGAAAATTTGCTACCTTCGCCGCGCTACACTCACCTTGCACCCACCAAGCCAAGAAGTGGCGATCGTATATTCATAACAAAGGGCAGGAAGATTATTCTAATTTTCCAATGATAATGCCACTGAATAAACTTCTTTTTGTTTCATCTGCCGAGACGACGGAGATTTTGACGTGGATTTTTTGCCTTCATTATAGTGTTTTATAGTCTGTGTTCCTAAGAACTAGGTCAGACTTTGCATTATGGCTGTAATTTATTTTGGAGTGCCTGATATTTACATTCCTAGGCGAGCATATACAGTATATAATGCCATATCAGCACTGAAGCTTTAGGTTAGTGGAGTGATTTTTTTTTAATTGAAATAACAACTCAGCGCCATTCTATACATTGTCCAATGTAACTTAATTGTTTCTAAATGAACTCATCTGTGCTCTCCCTCCTGCAGAATCAGTCTTTCTCGCCCCACACACCTCCTCCCCGGTGCCTAGCCAGCCAAAGATCAGCTCCGTGGTTTCTGATCCTCCAGAACATTCTGCCCTTCTTTACCTTATACAGCAGGGCGCCTCCTAAGTGGGGATTTGAATTTGTTCCTTGGCCAGAGAAGCTGCCTGTTAAAATCTTATTTGTCATTGGAAAGATTGCCAACAACTGTTACCAGAAAGGGGCCTGGGCCTGGAGCAGGTGTGCCTCAGGCCGGCGGTGGTGTATGGAAAGATTGACCTCATGCAGGAAAGATTTCACCCGTGAGTCCCGGTGATTGTGAGAGTGCCTGTCACAGCTGGGGCTGGGAGAACTGGAGGGGCCAGGAGAGAGGAAGCCACAGGCAGCCTGGGCGGGGCTGCCCTGGCTCATTTGGAAGCCAGGGAAACAGGTTCAGGGTCTAGCCCCGGACCAGCTGCCACTGCCCACTGCTCCTCCAGAGGCAAGTCTTTTGGGGTTCCTTAGAGGTTAGGAGGTGCATGGCTGTGGGGATAAAGTGGGGGAAGGGCAAGGTCCTTCATCTTGAGCAGGGGTCGGCAAACTCATTCATCCACAGAGCCAAGTATCAACAGGACAACGATTGAAATTTCTTTGGAGAGCCACATTTTTTAAACTTAAACTTCTTCTAACGCCACTTCTTCAACATAGATTCACCCAGGCTGTGGGATTTTGCGGAAGAGCCACACTCAAGGGGCCAAAGAGCCGCAAGTTTGCCGACCATGGATCTCGAGGGTTTTAAAGGCTGGGAGTTTAGGGGAGGTCTTAGGGAAGGGTCTCAATAGACTATTCTTCAGCTTTTCCAGGTGTGTCCTTTTTAAAAATATATTTTATTGATTTCAGAGAGGAAGGGAGAAGGAGAGAAATAGAAAGAGACATCAATGATGAGAGAGAAGCACTGATGGGCTGCCTCCTGCATGCCCCTCCTGGGGATCAAGTCCACAACCTGGGCATATGCCCCAACTGGGAATCAAACCATGACCTCACCTCCTGATTCATAGGTCAATGCTCAACCACTGAGCCACACTGGCCGGGCAGGTATGTCCTTTTGAAACCAGGCAACCAATGGGTCTGGTTTCAAATCCTCAAGATGAAGAACCCAGCATGCGCCCCAGAGCAAGCCCATACCTTTCTCTCCCCTCCCCCCACTTCATTCCCACAGCCATGACCTCCTAACCTCTAAGGGACGCCACAAGACTTGCATCTGGGGGAGCAATGGACAGCAGCAGCTGGTCCAGGGCTAACCCCCTTGAGCCAATTCAGCAGAGGCAGGGTTAAACCATATATGAGTGGTTATTCCAATCCTGCGGCAGCATGGGAGAGCAGCAGATCACCCACAAAAACCTGCTCTGCACCCCTCCCCCCAGAAGGCGGCTGCTTACCTGGTATACGGGGCACAAGAATGAAGATTACATGAGGAAGTGGGTGAAAAGAATAAGAATGGGTATGCACAAATAAAAATGGGTATTACCAGCCTGGGGAAGTTGGCAGAAGGAATAAAAGGGGTACAATCGTTAGGCAGTGCTGTCTGGGGGTTGCAAAGGGCCCAACAAGGCTGTTAATGTTTCCTTGACAATAGGCAGTTCCACGGCTAACTCCCGGGTCCCCAGGCATACAATCCCCAGCCAGGTCAGAATATGCTTTCTTTATTTTTTTAAAATTTGTATTTTATTTCGTTTTTTCATGGGGGTGGGTGGGGAGGAGAGAGAGAAATGGGGAGAAAAGGAAGAGGAAGGGGAGAGGAAGAAGAGGTAGTGGAGGGAGAGGAGAGAGAAGGGAGAGGAAGGGAAGGAGAGAGAGCAAGCCCAGAATATGCCTTCTTTAACCAGAACAAAACAATCATGGTTAACAGAGTATGACTTATCCTATCTAATAAAAGAATAATATGCCGAGACCAGTTTGGCTCAGTGGATAGAGCGTCAGCTTGCGGACTGAAGGGTCCTGGGTTCGATTCTGGTTGAGGGCATGTACCTTGCTTGCGGGCACATCTCCACTGTGGGGCCTGCAGGAGGCGGCTGATCGATGTCTCTCTCATCGATGTTTCTGACTTTCTATCTCTCTCCCTTCCTCTCTGTAAAAAATCAATAAAACATATTTTTTTTAAAAAAGAAGAATATGTAAGTTTATGGTCACTCTAACACACAAGATGGCTGATCCCATGTGGTCAAAGATGGCTGCCCCCATGTGGACACAAGATGGTCACCACCAGATGGCCAGCAGGGGAGGGAAGTTGGGGGCAATCAGGCCTGCAGGGGAGGGCAGTTAGGAGTGACTGGGCTGGCAGAGGAGGGAAGTTGGGGGTGACCAGGCCTACAGGGCAGTTTGGGGGGGGGGACCAGCCCTGCAGGGGAGGGCAGTTAGGGGCAATCAGGCTGGCAGGGGAACAGTTAGGTGTCGATCAGGCTTGCAAGGGAGTGGTTAAGGGGTGATCAGGCTGGCAGGCAGAAGCAATTAGGAGCAATCAGGCAGGCAAGCAGGCAGGAGAACAGTTGGAAGTCAGCAGTCCTGGATTGTGAGAGGGATGTCCAACTGCCCATTTAGGTCCAATCCCCGGCAGTCAGGCATCCCTAAAGCCGTCTAGGTAGAGAGGATACAGGTTGGGCTGAAAGACACACACACACACACACACACACCTTGTGCACAAATTTCATGTACCAGGCCTCTAGTCCTATATAATAAAAGTGTAACATGCTAAGTATCTGACCCATTGGTCAACCACTCGACCAGTTGCTATGATGCACACTGACCACAAGAGGGCAGATGTCCTGACTGGTAGGTGAGCTTGCTGCTGGGGTCCGGCCGATCAGGATTGGGTGAGAGGGCCGGACTTTCCCTGAAACCCTCCCCCAATCCCTCCCCAGCCAGCCAGTCCCGTTGGCCCCGATCAGGACTGGGCAATATGGCCCTAATTGGCTCTATCACCAGTCAGGCAGAGGGACCCTACCTCTGCACAAATTCAAGCACCGGGCCTCTAGTATTTCTTATAGCTCGTCCCCACTATTCTATTTCTGCCCGTAATATCCCGCTCTGATGGGTTGACAGTGTCCTGGTGGGTGTCTGCTGGCCAGAGAGGAGACGTGGGAACCCTTGGGTAAATGAGCCAATAAGGAAGCCGCTTAGCTCAGCACCTGGGTGCTGGCTGTTAAGAAAGGTGGATTCTGACCAAGGCAGGGCTGGGCCTGCAACCCCCCAGGGTGTTATGGAAACAAAGGCTGTTTCAGGGCAAAGTAGCACCATCCACCTGGGATCCAACTCCTGGCCCTTTATTCTGGGGCTCTCTGGAGGAAGAGGCAGGAGCCGGACTTGGGGTGCATTCCGGCTGCCAGCCTGAGCAAGGCCACTGGTATTCATCAGCACAACTTGGGGGCAGCCCTGGCAGCAAAAACAGGGTGCCTGTGGGGGGACTGCTCAGATGACCTAGTTCTTTCTTTCTCTTGAAAGCAGGACTGGGATGGAATTGGACTGTGTCCTGGGTAATGTCCCTGGAGAGGGGCCCCCCAGAAAGAATCTGGGCTTTTTATTTTTATTTTATTTATTTAAAATATGTTTTATTGATTTTTTTACAGAGAGGAAGGGAGAGGGATAGAGAGTTAGAAACATCGATAAGAGAGAGAGACATCAATCAGCCGCCTCCTGCACGCCCCCCACTGGGGATGTGCCCGCAACCAAGATACATGCCCTTGACCGGAATCAAACCTGGGACCTTTCAGTCCGCAGACTGTCGCTCTAGCCACTGAGCCACACCGGTTTCGGCAAATCTGGGCTTTTTATTATCCTGGGTATGTGGATCCTCAAGCAGTTCATTTGGATATGAGACTTGAAGGGGAGCAGAATCTGCCACCCCAAAACACGCCTCTCTGGCATGGGATTCTTTCAGGCTGGTTGTGTTTAAAAGACAGCAGGCACAGGGGGAGCTCTGAAAACTGAGGAGAAGTTCCCCTCTGGCAAGAGACCTCTGCCTCGGGGAAATCTCCATGAGGAGGCATCTCCCCCTTTGTCCCAGGAAGAAGGGGTGACTCCAAGTCTCTAGAGACTCTTATCAGTGGAGCAGGCCCCACTTTAAATCCGCACCACAGCCTCCCCCTGGTTTACTGCGCCTTCCGGCAGCTTCCTGGAACTGCCTCCCGCCCCAGCATTTTCTTTCGTCTTCACCTGCACATGGTATTTAAGGTGGTGGCGTCAGCCATTTGGGAGGTACACAAGTTATTAAACTTCTTTTGTTTTGCCCTGTTATTATCTCTTTTATGACCGTGTGTGTGTGTGTTGTGTGTGTGTGTGTCTCAGCCAAGAAGCTAGAAGGGTAGAGAGAGAATTATTTTTCCTTCCCTACAGAACAAGTGATATTAAGGTGTCATTGTTTATTATTTTGGGGGCGATATTGGTATGGTGGTTATGTTTACAAGGATTCCTTCTCTTTAAATGATACTTAGTGAAGTATTTGTGGGTAAAAGAATATGATGGCTTGTATTTCTTTAAAAAAAATCAATGGGGAGAAGGTAGGGGGAGAAAAAAGTGGGAAGGGTATGGAGGGACTGAGATGGGCCATGAATTCATACTAGTTACCCTGGGTGGCGGGTACATGGGGGTTCATTATACTACTCTGGGTTTGTGTAAGTTTGAAAACATTGTTTTAAAAAATGTTAAAAACAAAACAGCCCAGCCAGTATAGCTCAGTGGTTGAGCTTTGACCCTTGAACCAGGAGGTCACAGTTCAATTCCCAGTCGGGGTCATGCAGCAGCCAGCCAATCGATGATTCTCTCTCATCATTGATGTTTCTTTCTATTTCTCTCCCCTCTCCCTTTCTCTCTGATATCAATAAAAACATGCTTAAAACAAAACAAGCCACGTGTGCTTATTTAACCCCAAACTGGTAACATTTGTTCTACCAGGATGTACAGGGTAGGGAAAAAGCAGGTTTACAGTTGTTAGCATGGACAAGAACACACTAGTCCTATATAATAAAAGCCTAATATACTAAGTGTCCAGCCTTTCTTTCAGCCGTTCGACCAGTCACTATGACGTGCACTGACCACCAGGGGACAGATGCTCCAAACAGTTTAGCTTGCTGCTAGGGTCTGGCTGATAGGGACTGGGCGAGACAGGTCAGACACGTCCTGGAACCCTCTTGCCATCCCTCCCTGGCCCCGATTGTGCACCATTGGGGTCCCTTGGCCTGGCCTGTGCCCTCTTGCAATCCAGAACCCCTTGGGGGATGTCAGAGAGCCAGTTTTGGCTCGATCCTGCAGGCTAGGCCCAGGGACCCCACTGGTGCACAAATCCGTGCACCGGGCCTCTAGTTAATCCACAAGAATACAGTGTGTTTTTCAAACCCACACTGTAACCCTCCTCTTGTCGCTCCCTGCATATGCTATTCCTTCCTGTGCTCCTTTGGTCTCTTCAGCACTCGCGTCAACTCCCTAAGTGAAGCAAGGGCTCATCTTCACATCGGCCTCAGCTTGAGTTTCTTGTGGGCACACGGAGGCAGCAGAGGATAATGGCTGGAAGGCAGAGCACTGGGTACCTTGCCTGGAGCTAGCTCACACCTGGGCACAGCCATGTAGTCACTGGGCAAGGGGCTCAGCTTCTCTCTGCCTCGGTTTCCTCATCTGTGCTACAGCAATAAAGCAAATCATATACCTTAAATGCCGTTCAAGAATTAGACGAGATAATGTAGCACCTGATGTATAAAAAGGCTCAAAATGCATATTAATAGTAGGCACTCAAAGAGCATTTATTGAATATAAATGCCCGGAGAAGTAAATGTGTGTGAGGGATGGATGGTATTATTACAAAATCTATAATTTTGTAATTTGTCTTATTTTAAAAATGTATTCAATAGTTTCTAATGTCCTTAGTTTTCTAAGAAAATGTTGAAATTAGTTAAAATTCACATTTTCAGTGATTTAACTTATGTTTAATTTGGAGTCTCCTTTGCAATAATAATGGACATCTATAAGAATTCAATCTGAAAATTTATTATTTTGCATTTTTATTTTACTTTTTGTATTTTATAGTCTCAAACTTCAAAGATTTCTTTGTGAGAGATGTGAGGTTTATACTTTGGCTGATTTATTTCTGAGGAGATTAGATGCTCCTTAAACATAAAATGGGGATATATTTTCCTCCTATGCTTTGTTAGTTAAAAAATTGAGACTTGACCTTGTGTTCTTATCACTTTCTTTTTAGACTCAACTTTAAAGCTTCTAGACACAAGTCTGTTTTTAAGTTTTTCATTTTTGTATTTTATATATATACTAGTAGCCCCATGCACATTAAAAGGGAATTAGTCACGTCCCCAGCCAGCACTGGGTGGGAACACAGCCTCACTGCGCACAAAATTCATGCACATTAAAAGGGAATTAGTCAAGTCCCCACCCACCCACATGAGCTTCACCGAGCACGCAGCCTCCTGCTGATTGGTTGTTATGGCATGAGGGTGTCACAACTATTTGCATATTAGCCTTTTATTATATATACACACTAGATGTCTGGTGCAGGAAATTCATGCACGGGGAGTGTGTCCCTCAGCCCAGCCTGCACCCTCTCCAATCTAGGATCCCTCTCACAATGCAGGACTGCTGGCTCCCAACTGCTCACCTGCCTGCCTTCCTGATTGCCCCTAACCACTTCTGCATGCCAGCCTGATCACCCCCTAATTATCCCAGCCTGATTGATGCCTAACTGCTCCCCTGGCAGCCTGTTTGCTTCTAACTGCCCTCCCCTGCAGGCCTACGTCCACCCCCCCCAACTGCCCTTCCCTGTAGGCCTAGTCACCCCCAACTTCCCTCCTCTGCCAGCCTGGTCACCCCTAACTGCCCTCCCCTGAAGGCTTGATCACCCCCAACTGCCCTCCCTTGCAGGCCTGGTCACCCCTAACTGCCCTCCCCTGCTGGCCATCTTATGGTAGCCATCTTGTGTCCATATGTGGGCAGCTATCTTTGACCACATGGGGGCAGCCATCTTGTGTGTTGGAGTGATGGTCAATCTGCATATTACTCTTTTATTGGACAGGATAAAGGCCTGGTGCATGGGTGGGGGCCAGCTGGTTTGCCCTGAAGGGTATCCCAGATCAGGGTAGGGATTCCCTTGGGGAATGGGGTGGCCTGGGCGAGGGTCCTGTAGTGGTTTGCAGGCCGACCAGGCCCTCCGGTGACCCAAGCAGAGGCCCTGGTATTTCGGATTTATTTATCTTCTACCATTGTAACTTTGTAGCCTGCAGCAGAGCCAAGCCTCCTGCTCTCTCTGTGGCTGCAGCCATCTTGGTTGGGTTAATTTGCATACTCACTCCTGATTGGCTGATTGGTGTGGCTTGTGGGTATAATGGAGTGATGGTTGATTTGTATATTACTCTTTTATTACATAGTGTGTGTGTGTGTGTGTGTGTGTGTGTGTGTGTGTGAGGCCTAGTGCACGAATTTGTGCACCAGTGGGATTCCTCAGCCTGGCCTGCAGGATCGGGCTGAAACTGGCTCTCCAGCATCCCCTGAGGGTCCGAATTGCAATAGGCACAGGCCAGGCTGAGGGACCCCACTGGTTCATGATCAGGGCAGGGAAGAGACATGGGATGTTGGCCAGCCAGGGAGGGACCGTGGAAGGGTTCCAGGGTGTGTCCAGCCCATCTCCTCCAGTCCCAATTGGCTTAACCTACTGGTCAGAGAGTCTGCCCCCTGGTGGTCAGTGCACATCATAGCAAGTAGTTGGGCAGTTTTAGCATATCATTAGCATATTACACTTTGATTGGTTGAATGGCTGACTGGTCAACCGGACATAGCATATTAAGCTTTTATTATATAGGATACACATATATAATTGATTTTAGAGAGGAAGGGGGAAGAGGGAGAGAGAGAGAGAGAAACATCCATGAGGAGAGAGAATCATGGATCGGCTGCCTCCTGCATGCCCCCTACTGGGGATGGAGCCCACAACCCAGGCAATTGTCCTGACCAGGAATCGAACCCTGACCTCTGGGTTCATAGGTTGATGCTCAAACATTGAGCCATGCCAGCTGAGCTGAAATTTTGGCCACACGTGAGCTCTGGAGCTGCAGAGAACTGGACAATTCCTCTCACTCCCACTATGGAAAGCACCGCTGTATCGCATCGTCTCAGCCACTGGAGGCTGCAGAAAGGGCCCGAGTTGCCATTCAGAATTGCTCTGTCAATGCTTCTGTAACCCAAGGGGTGGTCATGGCCCCCGACATTACACCTAACTTTTCAGTCTTCTCACTTACATCTGCAAACGCCACCCAGGCTGAGGAAGCCAATTGATTTTTTTTTTTTCACTTTGCAACATCTTATTTTAGCCATTAAAAAACAATTATTAGGGTTCTATTGCTTAATGACATTGCATAAATTTCAGGGGTACAACTTTGTGAACTACATCTGCATACTCCACTATGTGCACACCACCACAAGCCCCTTCTCCTGTGGGCAATGGAGTCTTTATTTCTTTGCCTCTTTTTTTTTTAATATATTTTATTGATTTTTTACAGAGAGGGATAGAGAGTTAGAAACATCCATGAGAGACATCAATCAGCTGCCTCCTGCACGTCCCCCACTGGGGATGTGCCCACAACCAAGGTACATGCCCCTGACCAGAATCGAACCTGGGACCTTTCAGTTTGCAGGCGGATGCTCTATCCACTGAGCCAAACCAGTTTCGGCTTTCTTTGCCTCTTAAAAGGTATTCACATCTCTTCCTGCCTAGGTCTAAAGACCTTTGAACTTTACAGGAATTCTGCATTTTTTTATGTCTTAGGCAACTGGATACTTCCCTATATTAAAATGGTTTTGTCTTGCCTTAGCTGGTGTGGCTCAATGGATAGACCATCAGCCTGCGGACTGAAGGGGGGTCCCAGATTTGATTCCTGGTCAAGGGCACATGCCTGGGTTGCAGGCTCGATCTCCAGTAGGGGATGTGCTGGAGGCAGCCAATCCATGATTCTCATCATTGATGTTTCTGTCTCTCTCTCACTCTCTCTTCTCTCTGAAATCAACAAAGAAATATAAAAAAACTTTTAAAGTGATTTTGTCTGATTTGTGATCATAGTACCTAAGGTCCATTTTACTGGTATTAAAAACATTGGATTTCATGGGAAATGTTTTTAGAAAGGTGAGTGAATGAGTCTGTGATCAATTAGAGTAGATTTAGTGTTGCATCATAAACAAGGAAGAAAACAGGAAGAGGCCGAAACCGGTTTGGCTCAGTGGATAGAGTGTTGACCTGCGGACCGAAAGGTCCCAGGTTCGATTCTGATCGATGTCTCTCTCTCATTGATGTTTCTAACCATCTCTCTCCCTTCCTCTCTGTAAAAAAATCAATAAAAATTAAAAAAAAAACAGGAAGAGAGGGAGGAAGGGATGGGGGAGAGTGTGGCAGACACGTGGTTTATGCCTGACAGGGTCTTATCACCCAGGAATGGAAGCAGGACCCCTGGGCAGCTTGGAGAAGGGAGAAATGTGGGTGGGCAGGCTGCCCCCACCTCACTCATCTCTGATTGTAGCTTCTGATTGACGGGTTGCGCTGCCCTGCCCAGGAATGTGGGCTTGGCTAGCTGGTCATTGGCAGCTTCCCTGTAGGCCCAATAGAGAGAGCCGTCACCTCGCCCAGATAATCTGACCCCGATGACTGCCTGGCCGGCTGCAGGGTGCTCTGGCTGCAGGGTGTAGCTGCTTTTTAGGGTGACAGATGGACGCTGCTGCTGAAATGCTCCTCATGCACCTCCTTCTCTCGGAAGGGCACTCCTTAAGGCGCTCCTTATGTGGGGTTGTTGCTGGTAAAACCGCTGCATGAAGATTCGTGCAAGAATGGGCCTGCCTTCCCCTGGCTGCAGGCACCATCTTTTCGCTCTGGCCCAGAGCCGCCTTTCTGCCTTTCCATGCTGCCCAGAGGCCTGGAGCAGCTGGGGTGGTACAGTCCGCCTGGGTCATTGCCATGGCGACAACACAAGCACCCCGCCCCACTTGGTGCCTGCATATGCAAATTAAGCCACCAGCTTTGTTGGGTTAATTTGCATACTCACTCCTGATTGGCTGGTGGGCGTCACAAAGGTGTGGTCAATTTGCATCTTATATCTGTTATTAGTGTGATGGTCACAAGATAGAAACAACCCACATGCACCAATAGAGAAGTAAAATGACATCTATCCACACAAGGAATGTCATTTGGCCATAAAAAGGAAGGAAGTTCAGACACATGCCGCAATATGGATGAGCCTAGAAAACATGCCAAGTGAAAGAAGCCAGGCACGAAGAGCCACGTATTGTATGATCGCATGTACATGATATGTCCGGAGCGGGCAGAGCTATAGGATTAGGAAGTAGTTAGTGCTTGCCAGGGGGGAGAAGGGCAGACTTTTGGGGTGATGAAAATGTTCCAGAGTCAGACAGCGGTGATGCTGCAGAACTTTGTGAACACACGAAAAACCATTTAATTGCACACTTTAAAGGCATGAAGTGCATGATATGTGAATTATTATGATTTTTTTCAGAAAAAGAGCATTTAGCTGTCTACTGTTGCCGTTGGAAACTATGTTGACATCCTAATTGTCATTCTTTTCTGGGTAATTGTCCTCCCCGCCCCCCCAGGCTGCTTTAGAAGCCGTGTTTTTCGTCGGTTTCCACAGTCTCACCGTGATGTGTCTCAGTGTGGGCTGCTTTTTCTCCTGCTTGAACTCGTTGGACCCTGGATCTGAAGATTCATGCATTTCAATAATTTTGGAAAATTGTCAGCCATTATCTCTTCAGATATTGCCTTTCTTCCATTTTGTTCCCTCTCGATGCCAATCAAACACTTATTAGACTGTGTTGTTCTAGCCTCCATCTCTCTGAACCCCTCTTTTCTGTGTCTCACCTCTCTGCCTTCGCTGCATTCCAGATCACGTCTCGGAACTTTATGTTAATATATGCAGCCGCTTTCTCCATTTTTCCGCCTACACGCCTAATAGCTCATCAACATCCAACGCTAAACTCCCGCCTCCCCCAACACGCTGCTCCCCCACCGTCCCCATCTCAGCCCCAAAGCCGGTGCGATCCTTACTGCTGCTCTTCCCTTTACATGCACACTCAGTCCTCCAGCAAATTCTCTGGCCTCCGCCCTTAGAGGACAGAAAGCTATTTACTCAGCAAGAGTTAAAATAAATTCTCAGCAAGCGACAGAGGCCTGATACCTGCTGGAACTGGCTGAAGAACAGGCCAATCACCCAGCACTAGGCACCCTCAGCCCCCCATCCCCTTTCACCCCAGAACTTCTGCTTCAGTCTGGTCTCTGGTTGGAGCCTCAGGGACCCTTTCTGGACTCTCGCGGCGGCTCTCTATCCGGTCCGCCTCTAATCCTTCCCTCCCCCGCTGGAATGCTCCTACAAAGACTGTCTCCCATGTCGAAACCGGTTTGGCTCAGTGGTTAGAGCGTCAGCCTGTGGACTGAAGGGTCCCAGGTTCGATTCTGGTCAAGGGCATGTATCCTGGTTGTGGGCACATCCCCAGTGTGGAGCGTGCAGGAGGCGGCTGATCGATGTCTCTCTCTCATCGATGTTTCTAAATTATCCCTCTCCCTTCCTCTGTAAAAAATCAATAAAATATATTTAAAAAAAAAAGAAAAAGACTGTCTCCCCTCACCCTCCTCCTCTGCCGCAAAGCCTCCTTTGCTTCCCCTGGTTTCAGCATCAAATCAAAACGCTGCAGCCTGGCATTCGCCTGCTGTTCACGCTACGCTCCAGCCCCTCTGGCCGTCTCCACAGCCACTGGTGTCCTCGGAGGGGTGGCTTCCTCTGCCCAGAAGCCCTCCTGCCTGCTGTCTGCTTGGTATCCACTTACTTGCCCTTTAAGAGCTAGCTCAGCCCCGGCCCGCATGGCTCTGTGGTTGAGCATCGACCTACGACCTACGAACCAGGAGCTCACGGGTTGTAGACTTGATCCCCAGTAGGGGGCGTGCAGGAGGCAGCCGATCCATGATTCTCTCTCCTCATGGATGTTTCTCTTTCCCTCTCCCTGCCTCCCTGACATCAATTCAAATATATTTTAAAGATAAAAGGGCTAGACTCTTGATTCCAATCATTACAGGCTGTTGTTGTTTCTTGTGACTAAGCCTCTAGCCCAGTGGTTGGCAAACTCATTAGTCAACAGAGTGGCAAACCGCAGCTCAAGAGCCGCAGTTTGCCGACCACTGGGCCCGGTCATTGTCATCTCTGGACTCCTCCAGAGAGCGCTTCCTCCCCCGCAAGCATGAACACAGCGCATGGCGATTATTTGCTAGCATCCACCTCCCCTTGGCATTGAGCACGTTGACCTTGACTGTTCAGACTCTAATCCCCGGAGCCCCACTCTAGGCTGGCCTCAGAAAGCGGTGATGAGTGAACGGGTGCCTGGGAGAAGCAGTGACCTTTGACCCCTGTGGTGGGCTGCTGTTTGGCTATGCACACCGAACCTGCCCCTGGTGAGTCAGCTCTTGTGGGTCCCTCCCACACGGCCTCTGCGTTTGGGGGTGGCACCTGTCATTGCGCCCACAGCTCAGGGCACACCTGGCCCCATGGCCTTGCCTGGCAAGCGCGCTGCCCTCTGCTCTCCTGCCCCTCAGGCTCTGCCACTGAGTGATGGCTGCTGGGATATGAAAATCTGACCATCCAGCCTTGGCCGGCGTGGCTCAGTGGACAGAGCGTGGGCCTGTGGACTGAAGGGTTCCAGGTTCGATTCCAGTCAGGAGCACAGGCCACAGTCCCGGCCTTGGTCCCCAGTGGGGGGCGTGCAGGAGGCAGCTGGTCTATGATTCTCTCTCATCATGGATGTTTCTCTCTCTCTTCTTCCTCTCTGACATCAACAAACAATATTTTAAAAGATGAAAAGGAAGAAAATGGGACCATCTAGGTGCGACTCAGGACAACCTGTAGGGCCGCTCCAGAGCCTCATGGGGTGGCTGATGCTGTGCCTGGGCCCACTGAGCTGTATCCCCTATTGCTCCCCTCCCCTCAGGGACCCCAGGCCCCCCCTCCCTCCTTCCCCGTCACACTGCAGTGAGCGACTCTGCCCGCCAGGCACCCCCCTGGCTGGAGCTGTGGCTGCGATGCGCTGACCCGGCCCAGCCCACAGGGCTGTCTGGGAGCCGGGGCCAGGGCGTGGGTCTCGGCAGTGCGGTCGCCCTGAGCCCGCAGCCAGAAACGACAGCGAGTTGCTCAAGGGACCGCTTCTGCCTGAAGTCCCGCCTCCCGGAGTGCGGGGCCCACTCATCCCCCTGAACCGCTGCCGGCTCCCAGCTGAGCCAGTGCCGTAGGGGGGGGGCGGGGGGAACGATCGGCAGGGTGGCCGGTCTCAGCACAGCCCAAAGGGAGGGGCAGGAGGCTGGTCCCCCAGCGCGAGGCCTCTGCAGGAGACATTTCTCATTTGGGGGAGCCCCGGGGGGCAGTGGCGCGGAGGGGGGACGGGGAGCTGCCGTCCTGGGGCCCAGCAGCTGATCTGTGCTGGAAGCAGGCACACCGGTTCCCTTTTCAAATTCATTGTCTTTTTTAAGCCTCACCGGAGGGCGCTTTCCCACTGATTTTCAGAGAGAGTGGAGGGAGGGGAGAGGCAGAGAGACAGCCAGGTGAGACAGACACCTCCATGGGTGGCCCCCCACACGCACGGGGACCAGGGCCGGGGATGCAGCCGCCACCAAGGTCCAAGCCCCTGACGGGCATTGAGGCCAGGCCTGGGGCCTATGCCCTGCCCGGGAATCGAACCATGGCCTTCTGGTTCCGAGGGCGGGGTGTTCCCGTTCTCCAGGAGGAATTGGGGTCCTGGGACGGACACAGGCGTGATGGAGAACTTTATGTGTCACTGGACGGGTGCTTGGTTAAACGTGCTTTCTTTTTTGTTTTTTAAATATATTTGCATTGATGTCAGAGAGGCAGGGACAGGGAGAGAGAGAAACATCAGTGATGAGAGAGCAGCATGGATCAGCTGCCTCCTGCACGCCCCCTACTGGAGATGGAGCCCACAACCCTGCATGTGCCCCTGACCGGGAATCAAACCGTGACCTCCTGGCTCATAGGTCGATGCTCAACCACTGAGCCACACCGTCCAGGCCAGCTGGGGGTGTCCTTGAGCCAGAGATCCCCAGAGCCGCCTGTCCCCTTCCTGGCCGGAGCCTCAGGCCTGAGGTGCAGTCTTGCCTTGGGGGTGTCTGTAACACCCAGCGGCCCTGACCCAGGCCTCTCCTTTAAAACCAAGTCACTGGCAAACCCACGTGGTCCTCGTGGTCCTTGGCTTGCGTGCCTGAGGCTCAGGTGTGGTGGGGGAGGAGCGGTCCTGAGGCCAAGTCTCCAGCCGGGAGGCCCCAGCCGGTTTGGTCCGGGAATAGGAGGTGAGCTGCATGCCAAGGTCAGTGAAATGGAAAGCATATGATTTTTATTGTAACTGTCAGTGCTTTGCAGGTTCTAGTTTGTCCCGGAAAACACAGGCTACTGCCCTGCCGGTGGGGAGAGCGTTGGCCTGTGCCCCCAAGGGCCTCCGGTTCAATTCCTGGTCAAGCGACGTACCTGGCTTGCGGGTTCCCTCTCAGGCCCCGTTGATGTCTCTCTCACACATAGATGTTTCTCTCTCTCTCCCCCCTCCCTCCTTCCCATCCTCTTTTTCTCTCTCTAAAAAAGGAAAAAAAAATACAGGCTATCGATTTTCCCCTGCATATATCCACTTATAATTTTACTATTGAAGAAAACGGAAGGAAGGAAGGAAGGGAGGGAGGGAGGGAGGAAGGAAGGAATAGAAGGAGGGAAGGAAGAAAGGAAGGGAGGGAGGGAGGAATAGAAGGAGGGAGGGAAGGGAGGGAGGGAGGCAGGAAGGAAGGAAGGAATAGAAGGAGGGAAGAAAGGAAGGGAGGAAGGAAGGAGGGAGGGAGGAAGGGAGGGAGGAGGA
>JAAGEH010000137.1:6317044-6346519 GCA_011751065.1 Lasiurus cinereus
GAAGGAAGGAAGGAATAGAAGGAGGGAAGGAAGGAAGGGAGGAAGGAGGAAGGAAGGGAATTGGCTCTCAGGGAAAACACATGGGAAAGCAGAGCATGGGAGGAGCCCGAGCCGCAGGCTGAGGCCGGGCAGGCTGGGAGAGTTAACACAAGAGAGACTGGCAAGGAAACATCAATTGAAACCATCTGCTTCTAGCAAAGGGCCAGGTGCCACCCTGACAGATGGGCACGGAGGCGAGCCTGGCCCAGGGCCAGTAGAGGCTCGGCCGAATGGCAGGGAGCGCCCTCTGCGCCGCGTGTGTGGCCGCCACCGAGCCTGGTCCCGGTGGAGCCCCGGGCCGGTCCCTCCACTCTTTCTGCTTTTGGGGTGGCATCTCGCCCCGCCTCGGGCTGGAAGTGCGGGTTGTCCTATGGGGATGGGAGGAGGGTGCTGGGGGCTCCCCGCCTGTGTGTTGTTCATAAAGCGGTCCACTTGACAAACACCCTTGCCTGGCCGGCATGGCTCAGTGGTTAAGTGTCCACCTATGAACCAGGTTCAATTCCTGGTCAGGGCATGAGCCCAGATTGGGGTCTGCAGCAGGCAGCCGATCCATGTTTCTCTCTCATCATTGATGTCTCTATCTCTTTCTCCCTTCCTCTCAGAACCAATTTTATATCAACACTAGAGGCCCGATGCATAAAGATTCATGCCAGAATGGGCCTTCCCCCCCCTGGCTGCCAGCACCGCCTTTGTTCTGGCCAGAGCCACCTTTCTGCCTTCCCATGCTGCCCAGAGGCTCAGAGCAGCTGGGGTGGTGCAGAATGCCTGTGTCATCACCATGGCAATGATGCAAGTGTCCCACCCCTGGCTGCTCAGTGCCTGTGTATGCAAATGAATCTGCCATCTTTGTTGGGTTAATTTGCATACGCACTCCTGATTGGCTGGTGGGTGTCACAGATGTACAGTCAATGAGCAGTTACTCTTTTATTAGGTTGATAAATTGCCCATTAGTGCTCAGTCAAAAATTTCCCATGACCTTTGGCCCGGGCACTGCTCCAGGAGGTGAGGCTAGGAAGTAGGTTGCCGTTCGTTTGGTTCTCGGGGCGAAAACCTTTTCTCCTGTCAAAATGGATGCATGCGTGGCTGACGTGGATTGTTTTTGCCTTTCCTTTCCTTTCCAAGACAGTTATTCTACCCAGCCTCACCTGTGGTTGCTCATGCAGATGGCCGCCATCTCGCCCCTGGGCCATGTGA
Source organism: Lasiurus cinereus (assembly GCA_011751065.1). Lineage (NCBI taxonomy): Eukaryota > Metazoa > Chordata > Mammalia > Chiroptera > Vespertilionidae > Lasiurus > Lasiurus cinereus. Next base: position 6,318,278 of record JAAGEH010000137.1, read on the forward strand.
CTTGCAGTGCTGTCCACAGTGAGTGGGGTGATCTCCCCACTGTGGACACCAGCTCAGCCATGTGACCACCAGGCAGCCATGAGTGAGCTCAGTTGGCATCAGCAGAGCCACCTCGCCAACCATCCGCTGTGTCAGTACTTACTGCTGTACCCACCGAGCTTTTTATTTTTTAATATATTTTATTGATTTTTCACAGAGAGGAAGGGAGAGAGATAGTTAGAAACATCAATGAGAGAGAGACATTGATCAGCCGCCTCCTACACGCCCCCCACTGGGGATGTGCCCACAACCAGGATACATGCCCTTGACCGGAATCGAACACGGGACCCTTCCGTCCGCAGGCAGGGACGAGGTGGCCGAGTGGTTAAGGCAGTCCGCAGTCCGACGCTCCATCCACTGAGCCACACCCGCTCGGGCGTGCCACTGAGCTTGGCCTTGGTTGTGAGGCAGCTCTGTGGCTGCAGAAGCTGACTGACATCGCCCCGAGGGGGGACCTGAGTGTGCCCTCAGTGCGGATGGGAAGGGAACCCCATTTTCATCCGCTGGAGCGGATGGAAGAACCGGTGCAAACCTGCGCCAATTGCCGCTGCTCCCGCAGCAGAATCCGGGGAGATTTCCCTGACCCGGGGCGGCCATAAATTAAGCCGGATTGGAACCGCGGACGGTTTGAGAATACGATCGCCCATAAAACCTTAAGAGTTCCCTTAGAAGCACGTGCAAGAATCACGTGTGGACAAAAGCTCCGTCTGGGTAGCCGGAGGCAGCTCGTGTTTGTTTGAGAAACTTCCCCGTTTCCCCCCCAGCCGCGGGCCCGCACACGCAGCAGGTAAGAGCCGGGGTGTCCGCATGAACGCTCTGGGCCCGCACCGAGCCTCTCCCCCCACCCCGCGGAAGGCGGTCCTCACAGCAGCCCGTAACTCTTAAACACTTCACATCTTCCGTACGTCGTCTCTCCTGCTGAACAGCACGTTTTCTTCCGCTGGCTGTTAACAAAGTTAGATTCTCTCTAGTGATTGCGAAAGCACTGTGCCAGCCTAAAGTTCTATAAAAACTCTAAGTAACAGCAACAATCAAACCTTATTAGCCATTTCGGGCTCTGAATCAAGAGTTTCCGTCCTTGGCATCTAATTAAACGCCTTCCATTCGGCGGGAACACGCAGTTAGCTGGGTGGGTTTTGGTGGGGGGGGGGGGGCGAGGACAGGAGGAAAGCCATTGTTTTGGAAAAACCTGCAGGCACCTCAGGCGCTTTGGGGATGTTATCTTGTTATGGTCTGAACCCCGCATTATGAGACAGGTGCAGCGTTGCCCCTAAATGCTGGGGAGGTTGAGGTCAGGCTTCACACTCAGCAACCCTAGAAGCCAAAGTGATCAGCGCCAGAAGCCCAGGTTCTCATAGATGATCTTCCTCTTCTTCTTTTAAAAATATGTATTGTTTGCTGGCCAGCATGGCTCAGTGGGTAGAGCATCGGCCTGTGGACTGAAAGATCCCGGGTTTGATTCCCCGTCAGGGCACAAGCCCAGGTTGCGGGCTCCATCCCCAGTGTGGGGCGTGCAGGAGGCAGCTGATCCCTGACTCTCTCTCCCCATGGATGTTTCTCTCTGTCCCTCTCCCTCTTTCTGCCTCTCTGACATCAATAAAAATATTAAAAAAAGAAAAGAAATTGCTGAGACCGGTTTGGCTCAGTGGATAGAGCATCGACCTGCGGGCACATCTCCAGTGTGAGAAAGAAACATCCATCAGCTGCCTCCTGCACGCCTCCCACTGGGGATGTGCCCACAACCAGGATACATGCCCTTGACTGGAATCGAACCTGGGACTGACTCTCTATCCACTGAGCCACACCGGTTTCGGCTCAACTCTCTTTTAAAAAAAAAATATGTTCTTATTGCCCTGGCCAGTTTGGCTTAGTGGATAGAGAGTTGGCCTGCGGACTGGAGGGTCCTGGGTTTGATTCTGGTCAGGCCTTGGTCAGGGCACGTGCAGGAGGCAACCAATCTGTGTGTTTCTCTCACATCGATATTTCCCTCTGTTGTTCCCTCTCTCTAAAAAAAAAATCAGTGGAAAATATCCTCTGGTGATAAATAAATACCATATTTTCCGGCATATAAGACGACTTTTTAACCCAGGAAAATCTTCTCCAAAGTCGGGTGTTGTCTTATACGCTGGGTATCATCTTATGGGGCAGGTATATCCCAAACTCTGTATTTTAACTGGAAAAGTTGGGGGTCCTCTCATATGCCCAGTCGTCTTATATGCTGGAAAATACGGTACATCTATTTAAAAAAACAGTTTCAGAGAGGAAGGGATCAACTGCCTCCTGCTCACCCCACACGGCAGATCCAGCCCACAACGCAGGTGCCCTGACCGGGAATCAAACTGTGACCTCCTGGTTCCTAGATCAATGCTCAACCACTGAGCCACACCGGCCAGACTCAACTCTAGTCTGATCCTTGTCTTTCTGAGGCCAGTCACTCCTATCTCTTTTGGTTACCATAGTAACTCAGCCTTCAGGAGGCCCTGGTAAGGCTAGAGGCCTCATATCTCCCTCAGACAGACGGGACAGGGCTGGTGTCAGATCGTGCTCTGTGCAGAGCCCCGACGGGGCGGGTGGCGCTCAGAGATGCACTGGAACAGCAGTCGGTAATGAGTGCGCCCAGCACCCAGCGCAGGAGCGGCAATTACCGAGCTCACACTTGACTTTTAAGTCCCGAGACTTCCGAGTCAGAAAATTCTGCTAATAACGGTTAATAAGGACTTAATCCTCACCGGTGAGGAGCGGGCCAGGTCGTCTAGAAGGCACGGCGGGCCACAGCTGAGCTAACAGACAGAAGTGCAGGTTGGTGACAACTGGAACCGCGAAGAACGGGACAATAGTGAGCGCGCCGAGGCTTGGCAAGCCGAGCCGGCAGGCAGGAAGCGGAGAAAGCCATTTACCTGATTAGCGCTTAATGACTTTCTGGCTGAGCGGAGGACCACTCTTCTACCTCCACCTTGTGGTCACACGCAGAACTGGAGCCCCATGGGGCCCCCCCCCCCCTTTTCTGTTGTTTTTTTTTTTCCACTTTTATAAATTTATTTGACAACCAGCGGTTAGTTCTCATCCGTATTAACTGTTTGTATGCATGCATGTATGTATGTGTGCATGTGTTTTAATCCTCCCCCGAGGATATTTCCCATTGATTTTTAGAGAGAGAGGAAGGGAGAGGGAGAGACAGAGAGAAGCATCGATGGGAGACAGACACATCCATTGGTTGCCTCCTGCAGGAGCCCAACGAGGACCCAGGTTGGGAAGGAGCCTGCAGCTAAGGTATGTGCCCTTGACCGAAATCGAACCCGGGACCCTTCGTGGATAGAGCAGGCCAATGCTCTATCCACTGAGCCACACCGGCCAGGGCTGTTTGAGTTTTTAAAAATGTATTGATTTCAGAGAGGAAGGAAGAGAGAGAGAGAAACATCAGTGATGAGGGAGAATCATGGACTGGCTGCCTCCTGCACGCCCCACACTGGGGATCCAGCCCACAACCCAGGCCTTTGCCCTGACCGGGAATCAAACCGTGACCTCCTGGTTCCTAGGTCTGCACTCAACTGCTGAGCCACACTGGCCAGACCACATTAACTGTGTAGATTGTTAAAGTGATGACAGGTCTGTAGGTAACCAAGGTGTAGAGCATGTGGAGTGACTCTTCATCCTCACCTGACGCTTTCTGGACCCGGATGTGGTCTGGGTCATCCCTTGTCCCTTTGGCCCAGACAGCTGGTCGCGCCCGGCGTCTGTGCTCACACCTGGAGTCCCATGTCCTTCGGGCAGATTTCCAGGTCTCTCCGAGCGCCCGCTTCCTGGCACCCGCTTCTCTGCGGGAACCGTGGTGCCTGCCCCACCGGGAAAGGGAGCGCCCCTTCTTTTCTATTGGCCAAGCATCCCTGCGCTCAGTCCCCAAATGTGCCAGCTGCTTGGGTCTGCCCACCGGTTCACGCTGTGGTTTCCAAGCCTCAGAGCTATGACATGACAGAGCCGCGGCCTTTCCGCCCTGTGCCAGAGCCGCCTCGGAGCACCCCGGTGGGGGAGATGTGTGTGTGCAGGAAGATGGGGTCCAGGGCAGCAGTGCTGATGACATGCACGTGCCTGGGGTCATGGGTGAAAACGGAGGATGATCAAGGCATTTAGGCCTGAAACCAACACCTTTTTGAGGTCCCTCTTTTTTAAAAAATTATTATTTTAAATATACACTGAGTGGCCAGATGATGATTTCTGAACTCATAATAATCTGGCCACTCTGTGTGTGTGTGTGTATGTCTGTGTGTCTGTGTGTGTGTGTATTAGAGGCACGGTGCATGAACTCGTGCATGGGTGGGGTCCAGCCAGCCTGGCCATTGGGAGGGGACATGGGCGGTTGGCCGGCCTGCCTGCTGGTCGAACTCCTGGTCAAAGGGATAATTTGCATATTAGCTTTTTATTCTATAGGATATACACTGAGTGGCCAGATGATTATGCATTCAGAGATCATCATAATCTGGCCACTCCGTGTATATTTTTATTGATTTTAGAGAGGGAGGGAGAGTGAAACATCCATGATGAGAGAGAATTATGGATTGTCGGCCTCCTGCACACCCCCACGCTGGGGATCAAGCCCACAACCTGCCATGTGCCCTGACTGGGAATCAAACTGTGACCTCCTGGTTTATAGGTTGACACTCAACCACTGAGCCACGCCAACCAGGCTGAGGTCCTTCTTTAAGGAAAAGCACATAAGATTACAGGTCCAATGTTTGGTATGATGGGAAATTACATGAACTTCTGAATTTTGAAGATCAATAACTACAAAATCCAGACAAGGCGACATAATATATTTCTAAACTGCCTAACCCCCCTCTACGGTTCTTTTTATCTTACAACTTTTGGCTGCATACTCCATATTGATTTTTGGTTTGATCGATAATTCCAAAAAAACATATAAAGTTAATCTGAAATTAGGGCCTACAAGAGCAATTCAAATGCCTTCTTAAATTGCCGCTACACGGTATTGGGCTACGTAATTATGTAATCGAATTACTCTTATGGGATAAAAATTGACTCATTGATAAATATGTTTCTTCAGGGTATTTTGCTGTGTCAGTGGCAATTTTCCCTTCCGCTTCGTCTGGAGCTGGCAGACTTCATCAGAGCAAGAGGCGCAGACACTAAGCTCCGGCCACTTCCCCGAGGGGCAGGACACGTGACTGCACAGACAGACCTGCTCCCTGTGTGTGCGGCTGCCAGAGGCCTGTGCCCTACAAACCAGCAACTCTGATAAATTCCACTTCCCACAGCCGGGCTGGCGTGGCTCAGTGGTTGAGCATTGACCTAGGAACCAGGAGGTCACGGTTCCAATTCCCGGTCAGGGCACAGGCCCAGGTTGTGGGCTCCCTCCCCAGTAGGGGACATGCAGAAACCAGGTGATCTATGATTCTCTCTCATCATGGATGTTTCTCTTTCCCTTTCCCTTCCTCTCTCTGAAATCGGTAAAAATATGTTACAAATACCGTATTTTCCGGCGTATAAGACGACTGGGCATATAAGACAACCCCCAACTTTTCCAGCTAAAATATAGAGTTTAGGATATCACCGCCCTATAAGATGACACCCGGCGTATAAGACGACCCCCGACTTTTGAGAAGATTTTCCTGGGTGAAAAAGTCGTCTTATACGCCGGAAAATCCGGTATTCTACTTCACATATATCCCATGCACAAGGAAAGAGAACTATATGGTGAATTCCCGGCAGCAGAGTCCCCTTTGCCTCGGGGGGAATAAGAAGTAACCCCTGCTTAGAAGTTCCCATGTGTCATGATTGGAAGAGTTCTCCTCAGGGTGGCTTCTGACGCCACCCCTTCCACGTCCGGTCCCCCCACCCCAGAGCGCCCGATGCTGAGAAGGCAGAGAGAGGATGCTGGAACGCAGCAAGGACACTGGGTCAGGGAAGGGCTTGTGCTTTTCACTTTCTTTTCTAAGCTGTGGCGAACTTCCCCCTGCTTATGTGCCGGCTAGAGAGCCAGCAAAAGCGGCAGAAATCCTAACAGCAGAAGATGCGAAAACGACGCTGGGAGACAGAGCTGGAAAACCTCACGGAGGGAGAGAAGAGCCCTCGGGGGAACAGGGAGGTGCAGCAGGAAAGGGGCACACACCGCCCCGGAACAGCTCCAAGCTCTTTTTTGTGGTTGTTGATCTTCACCGGAGGATATTTCCCATGGGTTCTTAGGGAGCGTGGAAAGGAGAGGGAGAGACAGACACATCCATGTGAGAGACACATCCATGGCTGCCTCCCGCATGATCCCGACCAGGGCCTGCAACCGAGGTACGTGCCCTTGACCAGAATCCAGCCTGGGACCCTTCAGTCTGAAGGCCGATGCTCTATCCACTGAGCCACACCGGCCAGGAGTTGGAAGGTGCAGGAGAGAAAGGCGATGATGCTGAGGCCCCCACAGAGGGGCGGGCTGTGTGGGGTGCCCAGGGAGAGATTAGCCTCGGATCTGGATCTGATAAGATGCCCTTGGCAATGAGACCACAGGGAGAGAGTGCCTGTGTGTCAGTGGGCTGGAAGCAGGCCCTTGTCCCTGCCAAGTTGAAGGCCAGGGGTCTGCTGAGGGTCAGGATGGGCTGGGTGTGTCAGCTAGAAAGGCTTTGACTCTGAATCCTCAAAAACCCAACTAAAGGCAGCTTAAACCCTAAGGCCTTCACTGCTTAACTAATAGAGCGGAGGAGGTGGCTTCCTCGCATGTCCATGGCTCATCAGGTGCATAAAGGACCAGTTCTGTCAGCCACGTGGCCCTGTCTTCCTTAGCTATTGTCTTTTCTTTTTCCTTTTTTAAAGATTTATTTTTATTTTTGTTAATCCTCACCTGCCGATCTTTTTCCATTGACTTTTTTTTTGTTTTTTAGAAAGAGTGGAAGGGAGAGGGAGAAACACACAGAGAGAAACATTGATGTGTGAGTTGCCAACTGAGGTACCTGCCCTTGACCAGAATCAAACCCGGGGCCCTTCAGTCCATGGGCCGACGCTCTATCCATTGAGCCACACCGGCTCAGGAGCTATTGGCTTTTCTTCCCATTCTTATCACCTCATGGTGTGGAGATGGCTGCTGGAGCCCCAGGCCTCATGCGCCTGTTGTAGGAGAGGAAGTTGCCGGGAACCAATGCCAGCATGGAATAATCACAAGAGTTTCACCAAAAGGTTGGTGAAGGTTGGGAGCTCAACAGGGTTGAGTCACATGTAGTTTTCCTGTTGGAAAGGGCTAAAGGCACTTCCCCCAAACCTGAATAGGATTGTCTGCTGTCAGACAGCTTGGGGCATTTTATTGCCTCCTGTTGGCCAAACACCTGAACAGCTGTAGGCTATTCCCCAAACTCACAATGCTTCTGTAAACTCTACCCTTTGAAGTGTATGCGTCCACCTTGCCTTGGGACAAACTGTACTAATAAAAGCAGGTTTCTTTGGTCAAGGTGGGAGCCTTCTAGGTCCTTCAGCTGGAAGCTCCTCTGACCCCCAGTGCCTCTCAAAAATATCTTTCACGCTTGGACTCCTTCTTGAATCATCTACAAGCAGCCCTTTCTCCAGAATGCTGAACCCTTTGTAAGGCTGGGAAAAGGCCCCTGGCGGGAAGTGATGGGCAGCCAGGCAGGGAAGAAACCTCCACTCACCTCTTCTCAGGAAGAAAGTCTCAGTGGAAGCTTCCCGGGAGGTGCTCTTACTGCCCTGGGCTGGGCCACAAACCGGTCAGCGACCATCACCTGAATGTGGCAAGACAAGAGTGATTGCCAAGGTCCTCACTGACACAGAAAGCCCCCAGCACAGCCCTGGAAATCTGAAGATGTGGCCTCTACCAGGGGCCACCAAACCTCATGTGAACCCTGGCTGGTGTGGCTCAGCGGATAAAGCATCGGCCTGTGGACTGAAGGGTCCCAGGTTCGATTCCCAGTCAGGGTGCATGCCTGGGTTGTGGGCTTCATCCCCAGTGCGGGAGACAGCTGATCCATGATTCTCTCTCATCATGGATGTTTCTATCTCCCTCTCCTTTCCTCTCTCTTTCTCTCCTTTCCACTCTGAAATCAATAAAAAAAAAAATGACACCAGGGAACTGGCCAGGGCAGCTGTCTACAGCCACCTTAAGCAGGAAGGCAGGGGATGAGGAGGCCCATGCGGGCGGGCGGCTCAAGAGCATGTGCTTTAGCTGTGATCAGGGGTCAGGAAGTCTCTTCATGCTGTTGCCACAACTGCCACTGACACCGTGCGGATCGTGGTGGGCATTGGCATCTGCTGCAGAGGCCATTCTTGTCCATGACACTGGCCCTGGTGGCTCCCACCCTGCGCACCACCCACTGGAGCATCTGATGGGAGAATCCAATGGGCACGTGGCACCCACACCCACGGCAGCACCCTAGTAATTTCCTGCCCCCAGGCTGCTGGGCAGGACTCTGTCCCGCTTCACAGGAAGCTCTGGTGAGTGAGTCCGGCTTTTTGGAAGTTGATTTGTAGTTTTAACTGTGATGACACACACACAGCACGTGAGCATCACAGGGTTTGCTCTCTGCACACATGAAGGGCGCGGTGCACAGCGGTGCCGGGGACCTTTCCATCCTGCACAACCCAAAGCAGACCCATCGGACAGTGAGTCTCCCTCCCCCATCGCCCCCTCCCCCAGCCCCCACACTGCTTCCGGTCATTCATCAGAATGATTTTTTAATGAGTATGAGCATAACCAATGACACAGGCAGGAGGGGGTGAGTGCCTGTGCTGGGGGCGGGAACGGCGGGGGAGAGGTCAATGGGGAAAAGAGGAGACTATGTAATTCCTTGAACAATAAAGAATTTACATTAAAAAGATGGTTGTGGCCCAGCTGGTTGAACCTCAGACCAGTGAACCAGGAGGTCACACATGATTCGATTCCCCATCAGGGCACAGGCCCAGGTTATGAGCTTGATCCCCATAGGGGCCTGCAGGAGGCAGCCGATTGATGATTCTCTCTCATCACTGATGTTTCTCTCTCTCCCCCTCTCCCTTCCTCTCTAATCAATCTATAATAATGGAAGTGTAATATGGTAATTAGACTGGATGAAGCTGGAGCTGTGAGGAAGCCCAGGTCCCAGGTGCCAGAGGGCAGCCAGGGGAAGGAAATTTCGTGCACCGGGCCTCTAGTAAAAATATATTAAAAAACAAAACACGAGAGATTTCCCACAAGATGAAGTCGATTGGATACTTGACATGTGGGAATGTCCTCAGAGATGAGCTATGGGGCACAGCTTACAGTTGCATGGCTGATTCGTTTGTAGAAAACTAAGAAAGAAAAAATTAAAAATTAAAAAAAAACTAAGAAAGGCGAGAGTCTATTAACTCCAGGGGGAAGGTTCTGCAAGAAAAAAATCACCATGCCAAAACCAGTTTGGCTCAGTGGATAGAGCGTCGACCTTCGGACTGAAAGGTCCCTGGTTCGATTCCTGTCAAGGGCATGTATCTTGGTTGCGGGCACATCCCCAGTGGGGGGCGTGCAGGAGGTGGCTGATGGATGTCTCTCTCGTCGATGTTTCTAACTCTCTGTCCCTTTTCCTTCCTCCCTGTAAAAAATCAATAAAATATATTTTAAAAAAATAACCATACCTGACAACACGGACCAGCTGTATAACAATATTTCCAAGACGTCTAAGCATTGAATATGATTAACACTGAAGAGCGACCCAATCAAAAGTGTGACATCACCATTGGGTGTGTGGGGATGGGGAGGGGAGGCACTGGCATGTGGGAAAAGCAGGAGGAATGAGGAAAATTTAAGGGAAAAAATGGATGGATCATCGTAAGTGAACAATATTTTAGTCCTTTAAAGATTTTCACTTGTAAAAAAAGATAGTGATGATATTTGAAGAGGGCAGCAATCAGAGGATTCAGGGCTAGTGTAGAGTATGGTGGATAAAGCCATCTTTCCTTGCCAGAGGGAGAGCTGCAGGGTTCTAGAAGGCATAGAACTTTCTAGCAAGTGAGAAAAAATTCCTTTGTTTCTTCCTTTGGGGAAGGAGAGCACTGGGCATCATTCATCCTGGGCTTGCCAGCTCCCGCCAGCGCTGGCGCTAAGCCCGTAAGGAAAGCCGGCTAAGCCCTGCGCTGCTTGATTGGAAATCATTTCTGTGCTCAGAGTTGGGGGGGTACTTTAAAAATTGATTTCAGAGAGGAAGGGAGAGGGAGAGAGAGAGAAACACCCATGATGAGAGAGAACCATGGACCGGCTGCCTCCTGCACACCCCACACTGGGGATGGAGCCTGCAACCCGGCCTGTGCCCTGACTGGGAATCGAACCCTGACCTCCTGGTTCATACATAGGTTGATGTTCACCCACTGAACCACACTGGCCGGCTAGGAGGCTATTTTTAATAGGACAATAATGATCTTTTCATTTATAAGCTGCTTTATAACGTTCTGAGCGCGTTCACGTACATGAACTGATTTGACTTTCGCATGAATCCTGCGGGCAGGAAGCGAGTTAGGGTTTTTATGAAGTGCAACAGTGGGAGCTCAGAGAGGTTAAGTGACATTCCCTGGGTCACACAGCCAGCCGGAGGCAGGGCCGCTGTCAGGGCCACATGGACCCGCTGTCAATGGCTGTGTAATAGAGTGCACACGTTCGGCAGCTTAAAGCACAGCCAATTCACCAGCGCACAGTTTTGTAGGTCATAAATGGGGGCTCTCCCTCCCTGCTATGCTAATGTCTAATTTACATGCCGGGAAGAGCAGAGATCTTAAGTGGGTAGCTCGATTGCCTTTTCCCCGTGTATGTACCACGTGACCAGCCCTCAAACCAAGATGGGGACCATTATCACCCCCCGAGAGCTCTCTTGTGTCCCCTTCTAGTCAGTATCACCCCCTAAGCTTCCCAGAGGTACTGCTATGACTACTTTACTACCGCAGATTAAATTTCGCCCGCTTTAAAGCTTCATATAAATAGAAGCATGTCGTATTTACTCTTATACGTCTGGCTTATTTCACTTGGCAGGGTAGCTATGTGATTCATTCATGCGATTGTGTGGGTCCATGCTTTGTTCTTCAAAAAAGATTTTAATTTTTGATTGAGGTATAATTGACATATAACATGTTCTTTTCAGATGTACAACATAAGGCTTTGATATGTGTAGATATTGCTAAATGATTACCACATTTTAGTCCAGTTAACAGCCGTCACCATAGCTATAAAATTTTTTTTCTCATGATGAGAACTTTTAAAAATATACACTGAGTGGCCAGATTGTGATGATCTCTGAACGCATAATTATCTGGCCACTCAGTATGTGTGTGTGTGTGTGTGTGTATTAGAGGTCCAGTGCATGAACTCGTGCATGGGTGGGGTCTGGCCAGCCTGGCCAGGGGGAGGGGACATGGGCGGTTGGCCGGCCTGCCTGCTGGTCGAACTCCTGGCCGAGGGGACCATTTGCCTACTAGCCTTTTATTATATAGGACACACACTGAGTGGCCAGATGATGATGCGTTCAGAGATGGTCATAACCTGGCCACTCAGCGTGTTTTTTATTGATTTCAGAGAGGAAGGGAGAGAGAAAAAAAAAATAACAACGATGAGAGAGAATCATGGATCGGCTGCCTCCTGCACGCCCCCTACTGGAGATTGAGCCTGCAGCCCGGGCCTGTGCCTGGGAATTGAACCTTGACCTCCTGGTTCATGGGTCACCCCTCAGCCATTGAGCCAAACGTGCCTGAGGTGATGAGGACTTGAGGTGACGCTGTGGTTTGTTCTCCTGTCACCCACTGCTGACCGCCCATCGTGTTGCGAGAGGACATCCAGGCTGCTGGGAGCTTGTGCTGGGGCATGAGATCAGTCCCTTCCTCTGCTGATCAGAGTGTGGGCGCTGCTCCCCACGGCTGGGAGGGTTGCTGCCCTGGTTTCACCACTAGGGACCAGGCGGGCCTCGGGCCCCTGAGGGAGTGGCCGCTGGACCAGGCTGATGAGGGCGAGGGGCGAAACCAGACTTCCCCTGAGGTGGATTGTTTGCCATCACCATGGAGACCTGAGAGCCCGCCCCCCTTCTCCCCAGGGAAGTCCTTGAGCTGCACTGTCCGGGGAGCGGGGGTAGGGGGGCTGGCCTGGCCTGCAAAGCCATCCGTAACACCAACCAGCCAACCACACGCAAACCCAGTGCAGGCCCCTGTGTGGGTTTCAGGCTGGGACCCCAGGCGCAGGCGGGGCAGGGTGGGGGAGGGGTCTGCGGGCGGGTTTTAGGGGCCCTGGCAGACGGCTGGCCTGCCGCACAAACGTGCCTGACAAAGGGGCCCTCAGAGGCGAGGTTTACGGGCTCAGCAGCAAGCTGGGACTTGCTCCCCCGCTTGGGGGGGGGGGAACCCGGGGGTGATTTACAGTGGGCTCCGCCCCGCCCGTGGACTTCCCGCAGCTGAGGGCTCCGGGCGAGCAGCGGGGTGACAGCTGACGCCGGGGGCCATGGGTGTGATGGGCGGGCGCTCTGGGGGAACCCAGAGCAGGTTAGCACCCCCCGCCAGGACAGGAGGCCCCCACATGCCATGGAGGAGGTGTCACAGGCAGCGGGAGGCGGAGGGCCGAGGCGGAAGGGAAGAGGTGGGTCGGAGGCTGCTGGAAGCTTCTCTGCGTGGCTGTGCAAAGCGACCGGAGGGCCTCCAGGCCAGGAGGAGCCCGGATGACTTCTAGGGTGACCCAGAGGATGGGGTACAAGGGGTTCACCGGGGGAGAGGACCAGGCCGACTGTGATGGACTGGGAAGTGAGCCGGTCCAAGGTGAGCAAAGAGCTGGGGACTGCCGTGGGCAGCTGCGCCCAATCTCATGGGGTGAGCAAGGAAGCTTCAGAGAGAGACATCCATGAGGAGAGAGAAGCATGGAGCGGCGGCCTCCCGCACGCCCCCTACTGGGATGTGCCCGCCACCCAGGTCCCTGCCCTTGACCGGAACGGAACCCGGGACCCTTCAGTCTGCAGGCCGACGCTCTGTCCACTGAGCCACACCAGCCAGGGCTAACCCTTCTCTTTTAAGTTGCCCGGGAAACAAGACTCCAGAATCCCAGACTGAACTCATGACAGAAAGTGAGTGAGTGAAGCGGAGCAAGGGGTGGACTGTAGCAGACACTGAAGCAGGGCCCCCTCCCAGCCCCGGGAGCTGATGGCTCATAGCTGTGGGGACTCTCCTGCGCCACGGCTCCTCCTTTCAAGTCACGTCCCTTCCCCAGGGAAGCCCGAGGCTGATGGCCCAATGACAATGACCTTGCCTGTAAAAGCCAAGTTCAGGGAGTCTCCGGTCCAAGGACCCTTCCCCTGCCATCCTTAGCTTACCTCCGTCGTTCTGCGACCGACTGTGGGAGCAGGGGGGAGGGGCTGCAGCCACACCAGACACAGCCAGGCCAGGTTTGCAGGCCCCAGGCCGAGCCGCTCTGTCTCGGAAAACTTCGCGAACAGGTTCAGCAGGCAGGCTGTTTGATCATTTGTTGGGCTCAATGAGAAAGGAAAAGGCGGGCTCCCTGTTCAAAATGCAGGAAAGCCCGGCTGGTGTGGCTCAGTGATTGACCCATGAACCAGGAGGTCATAGTTTTTTGGTTTTTTTTTAAATATGTTTTATTGATTTTTACAGAGAGGAAGGGAGAGGGATAGAGTTAGAAACATCGATGAGAGAGAGAGACATCCATCAGCTGCCTCCTGCACGCTCCCTACTGGGGATGTGCCCGCCACCAAGGTACATGCCCTTGACCAGAATCCAACCTGGGACCTTTCAGTCCGCAGGCTGACGCTCCATCCACTGAGCCACACCGGTCTCAGCGGAGGTCGTAGTTTGACTCCTGGTCAGGGCACATGCCCGGGTGCAGACTCAATCCCCAGTAAGCGGGGAGAGGTGCAGGAGGCAGCATATCCATGATTCTCTCTCATCGCTGATGTTTCTCTTTCCCTCTCTCTTCCTCTCTCTAAAAATAAGAATATATTTTTAAAAGCGCTAGCCAGTTTGGCTCGGTGGACTGAAGAGTCCTGGGTTTGATTCCAGTCAAGGACACACACCCAGGTTGTAGGCTCAATCCTTGATGGGAACAGGGACCAGCCAATCAATGATTCTCTCTCATCATTGATGTTTGTCTCTCTCTCCCTTCCTCTCTGAAATCAATAAAAACATGTTTTTTTTTAAAAAGGGACTATTTGCCAAAACCGGTTTGGCTCAGTGGGTAGAGCGTCGGCCTGCGGACTGAAGGGTCCCAGGTTCGATTCCAGTCAAGGGCATGTACTTGGTTGCTGGCACATCCCCAGTGGGGGGCGTGCAGGAGACATTTGATTGATGTTTCTCTCTCATTGATGTTTCTGACTCTCTAGCCCTCTCCCTTCCACTCTGTAAAAATCAATAAAATATATTTTAAAAAAATAAAAAGGGACTATCCTTTATATCTATTAAAACAACAGAATTTTTCTGTAGGTATTTACCTACATGTAGAATTGTTTTTTAAAAAAAAGAAAGAATATATTTTAAAAGGCAGGAGGAAATGCTGTTAAAGTTACTAAAGTATAAAGCTTTTTCCTTTAAAAATGTTTTCCCACTCCTAAAACACACTAGGAGTAACAGTGAATACATGAGTCACAACAGAAATTCACAAATAGCGAGACAATTATCTCTGGTTTTCTCATTTTATGCAATACAACAAATAAGACTTTATTAATGCGATCTCTTGATTGATCACCGTTTTCTGGCTCATTTACCTACAGATTCATTTATTAGGTCATCAAAGTTTATACTTTTAGTGATTTCATTTCCAATCAATATAAATTGAGGTGACATCAGTCACTCTGGCAAACGCCACTCCGATAATGTCGCGTTTGGAAGAGACTCTTCCTGCGGATGCACCGCCGCTGTCAGGGTGTCTTTAGAGGCCTTGACAACATTGCGATCAATTTCTGAGAGTCCCTTTACAACACTTGGAAACGGAAAACTTTCCGTGTCTCTGGAACCGATGATTCTCACGAAACAATTTTTTGAAAAATTTAACTGTAAATATCAGTTTCCTGTTAAGTCTGAATTTAATTTTCAATGTAAATTTATACAATGGCATTTAAATATTTTCTCTGACATTTCCTGTAACTTGTGGAGGTCACGGGAGAAATTGAAAACGGCTTCGTGATTTATATGTAATCAAAATGCCCAGTTGTGCATTCTATCGCTGCATCTTCAATCACAAGGAAAAATCAATTTAAAAAATTGTCTTCGTTGTTAATAATTGGTTCATCGGAAGCTTCCGATCAAAATAGTGTTCTTTTCGCTTGAATGTGACGAGCTTTAAATTTAATTTCTAGTCCTGAGCCTGTGGGTATTTGCCAAGCTGTAGTTTTCAAAGCCCAAGACCCTTCACGGGGAAAAGCGCGTCTGGTTTTTCATAATTTACTGACCAGGTTACTGTCTGGGCTCCGACAGTTTCTGTCCAGGGGCTCATGATGGAGAGTTAAAAGTTGTGTAGCCCGGCCGGTGTGGCTCAGTGGTTGAGCATCACCAGGAGGTCAGGGTTCGATTCCTGGTTAAGGGCACAGGCCCAGGTTTCGGGCTCCATCTCCAGTGGGGGGCGTGCAGGAGGCAGCTGATCCATGATTCTCTCTCATCATTGAGGTTTTTAGCTCCCTCTCCCTTCCTCTCTCTGAGATCAATAAAGATATATTAAAGCCTTAGGCAGTGTGGCTCAGTGGATAGAGCGTTGGCCTGCAGACTGAAAGGTCCCGGGTTGGATTCAGGTCAAGGGCTCCTCCCTGCACCCGGTCCTAGTGGGGGCTCGTGCAGGAGGCAACCAATCGGTGTGTTTTTCTCACATGGATGTTTCTCTCATCTTGCCCCCCTCTCCCCTGCCCCCTAACAATCAATGGGTGAGAATGCCAGGGGGGGGGGGGGGGAGGTCCCGCATGGATGGGCATGTTGGCCTCCGAGGAGCCGCCTGTCTCCTCTGCTGGGCTGCTCCTGCCATCGGCAGCGCCCATCTGGGCTGCGGGCTCTGGCGCCCTGCCTACGGCAGGGGTGGGGGCGCCTGCGCGGGCACCAGGAAACCGCTTGGGCTGTGCTGTCTGCGGAGCCCGAGTTGCCACCCAAGGTGTCTGTGCTGTCACAGGCATGCGCCATGCTCCCGCCAGATGCCACTTATGAAACCCAAGTTCAAGATCAAATGATGACGACTTTCCAGGAGCAGGGAAGCAAGACGGGGCCCTTCCGCTCTGTTTCCCACTGCTGCCCCTCCACACACCTCACACGCACTCACACACTCACCTCACACACTCACACACTCACCTCACACACACCTCACACTCACACACTCACCTCATGCACTCACACACACACAAACTCACACACACAAACTCACACACTCACACACTCACCTCACACACACACCACACACACACCACACACACTCACACTCACACACTCACACACCTCGCACACACACACAAACACACACTCACACTCACACCTCACACACACACCACACACACTCACACACACACAAACTCACACACACTCACACTCACACACACCTCACACACACACCACACACACTCACACACACACAAACACACACACACACTCACACTCACCTCACACACACACCACACACACTCACACACACACACTCACACACACTCACTCACACACACCTCACACACACCTCACACACACATACACACACACCTCACTCATACACACATATTCATACTCACACAAACTCACTCATAGACACACACACTCACATGCTCACACTCACAAATGTTCACACACACACATACATTCACACACACACTCATACACACACATTCACACTCACACAAACACACGCTCACACTCACACATGCGTTCGCACACACATGCACATTCCCTCCCTCGAGCTGCGGGGGGCACCCTCCCGATGCGTAATTAGCGCTTAATCCTCTCCCTGCATTAGCGCCGCCGCCCCCACCTCCACTCCTTCCTGCATTTATTCGGGGAGCGGCATTAGCGCACATTCCGCGCCGCCATCCATCTCCTACCTGTTTATCTGGGTGTTTGCGGGCGCCTATCACCGCGGGATCTGGGCCTTTCGACAGCCCCATTAGATCAAATTCATTACCGGAGGCGGCCCTCCCCCCCGCACAGGGCGCCCGCAGCGAGACCGGCCGGCAGGAGCCTCCTGTGCTAACTCTGGGGGCGCATTGGGCAGCTCTGTCAGAGGGGGGGTCAGTATGTGGGGCATTTACAATTCCAAATGATTCCAATTCCATTGCGCCCCGAATATCAGAGTGAGCCCGGAGCAGTTTCCACAGGGGGCTCGGATATGAACCCCTTTGTCACCCTGAGTTCCCGGGGTGCCCTCCGGCCTCCCTCTGAGTTCAGGGCCTTGGAACCCAGGCGACAGGCAGAAGCAGAAAGTCAGTGGTTATTGTCATACCCCCCCGCCCCCCACTGATGAGACCAAAACACGACAGTGGGGAGCAGGTACAGTGTAAGAAACACGAACCATCCCCTGGTGACCGGGATGGCCTTGTCCCGAGGAGAGAGGGCGCGTGCTCACGGGGCTGGGAGCTGCCCGCGGGCCCTGGGAGCCACCTGGAGGCCCGGCCCATCCTCCGCCTCCTCCCCCTCCCCCTGCGGGAGCTGCCCGTTGCCGTGGAAACCGCAGCCACCTTGTTGCAGAAGCCAGGGGGATGGGAGGCTGCGTGGCCCACAACGCTCCCCCCACCGCCCCCACCCCCATGCTTATGTTATGGTCAGAGGGTTTTGGGGAGTGACAGGTATTGGGGACCGTGGCGGGTGAGCTTCGATTGCCGGACCTTGGGACCTGGCCATAGCGAAGGCCTTCAGCACCGGCACCCAGGAAACACTCTGTGCTGCGTTCAAGTTCCCACCAGGTCCCGAGGGCGGGGGCTGGGGGACATGGGTGCACGCATGTGCAGTGCTGTCTCCATGAAAGGACCCCAGGAATGGGTTCCCCACTGTCTGCTTTAAGGGGGCGCAAGCAGCTTAAGCTGCTCAGTGTGAGTCGTATCTGTGTCCCCCTGGCCTCCGTGGGCTGTCCCTGACCAAACACCATGTCCACCCAGAACTTTCGGGGTCCCTGCTGTGGCATTTCCCCGGGGCGGGGGGCTCACGCAGCCCAGGTAGGAGAATGGAAATGCTGTCTGTCTGGGAAAGGAAGAGCGGGTGGAAAGACTTGCCTTTTTAAAAATATACATTTTATTGATGTTTCACAGAGAGGAAGGGAGAGGGATAGAGAGCTAGAAACATCGATGAGAGAGAGACATCCATCAGCCGCCTACTGCACACCTCCTACTGGGGATGTGCCCGCCATCCAGGTACATGCCCTTGACCGGAATCGAACCTGGGACCCTTCAGTCTGCAGGCCGACGCTCTATCCACTGAGCCACACCGGTCAGGGCGGAAACCCTTGCCTTTTAAATGACACGATGCTGGCAGGCTGCTGTTGGGGCGTCTGAGTTCTCTGGCTGTCTCACCACAGTGACCGGCGGCAGCAGCGTTGGGGGGGGAGGGAGCAATGAACTTGAACAGCTTGTGTACCTCCTGTGTCCGCAGGAGAGACTCGGGAACACCGATTGACTTGCCCAAATGATGGAAGTCATCGCCCTGAATACCACTTTCAGCTGAGGACCAGAGGCAGGGGGAGGGGGGGGCAGCAGGTGCAGAGACAAGTAGACAAGGGCGAGGGTGTTCTGCGGGGTTTTACAGATATCATTCTCTCAGAGTTCGTGTGTGTGTGTGTGTGTGTGTGTGTGTCCTCACTGGACGGTATTTCTCCCTTGATTTTTAGAGAGAGTGGAGAGGGAGAGAGAGAAAAAAACATCAATGCGAGAGACACCTCAATTGGTTGCCTCTGCACAGGGAGCCAGCCTGCACCCCAGGTACATGCCCTTGCCCAGAATCGAACCCAGGACCCTTCAGTCCACAGACAGAGGCTCTGTCCACTGAGCCACCCTGGGGAGGGCTGGTAGGCAGTTAGTTCTGAGTCCGGGCCTGGTCTGCTGGCGGGGAGGGCCGGCCTGGCCGGGGTGGAGACAGCCCTGCAGATGGAAGGCACTCTCCGTGCGCCCTGACAGAATCGAACCTGGGATCTCTAGGCCGTCGCTTAACCCTGGAGCCATGCCGGCCCGACTGCTGTTGTGTTGACCAAAGGCCAGGCTGGTGCGGTGTTGGACTTTGTATTCCAACAGATGGAGCACAGTGACTGCTTAATGGGAGCTGCTCAAGGAATCGGCAGCGTGGACTTGACCGCTGGCCCGGCCCGCCTGCTGCGGTCCAGAGCCATGAATGTGGTACTCCCGTGGGAAACAGGCTGGAGCCCAGGGGGACCCTCTGAGGGACTGTTTGAATACGTTTCAGAATCACCCCAACGAAGTGCCACGAACTGGGCGGCTTACCACCCCCGGACGTATTGCGCCCCAAGTCTGGAGGCTGGAAGCCCGGCACCCAGGTGCCTGTGGGGTGGTTTCTCCCAGAGACTCGGAGACAGACGCTTTCCAGGTCCGGTGCCTGCGGCCATCCCTGCGGCTCTTTGCTTATAGACACATCATTCCGAGCTCGGCCTCTGTCTTCATGTCAACGCTGCGTGCGTTCTCCTTTCTTCTTCTTTTTTAAAATATGTGTGTATTGATTTCAGAGAGGAGGGGAGAGGCAGACAGAGAGAGAAACACCCATGAGGAGAGAGAATCACGGATCGGCTGCCTCCTGCATGCCCCACCCTGGAGATGGAGCCCACAACCTGGGCCTGTGCCCTGACCGGGAATCGAACCCTGACCTCCTGGTTCACTGGTCGATGCTCAACCACTGAGCCACGCTGAACGGGCAAGGACATTTGTCATTGCATTCAGGGTCCACTTGGATAATCCAGGAGGACCTCACCCCGAGAGTGTGAACTTGACCCTGGCTGCAAAGACCATTATGCCAAATACGGTCCCATTCGTAGGTTCTGGGCGGACATAGCTTTTTGGGGTCCCCCTGCAACCCACGACAGATGTGAAGATCAAGTGCTTCTCCGCAGACTCTTGTCCCTCCTTGCCTGGGATGCCTCTGGTGCTCAGGGGCTGAGCATCGACCTGTGAACCCCGTCAGGGCACAGGCCTGGGCTGTGGGCTGGATCCCCAGTGGGGGCGTGCAGGAGGCAGGCGATCCCTCCTTCTCTCTCATCATTGCGGCCCCCTCTCTCCCCTCCTCCTCTCTGAGGTCAATAAAAAGTATGTATTTCACAAAGCCCGGCACTGAGCTGGCTCTCGCGCATCCCAGGAAGCCGGGGCGGAAGCCAGGGAAGGAGAGGCAGTGGCTCTGGGGCAGGCCTGCCCTCCCCACCCCCCCACCCCCGCTGCAGGCGAACCCCAGGTGGGTCCAGGGGGGCTGGCGGAGGCAGCGTTGGCAGGTGCGTTGGCGGGGGCGGGGGCGGGTGTCATCCTTTGGGAGATGGATGACAGAGAGCGTCCCTGGGTCCCGGCCCTCCCCCTCCTCCCCCTCCTCCTCCCGCCTTCGGTGCCCTGGCCTTGCCTCCGCCGCTGGAAGAGATGAATCAGCAGGGACGCCTCCTGTCTGCCAGAAAGATCAGGCCGCGGGGTTCACGTCCCTCCCACACAGGCAGCCCGGGGCTCCGGCTGCGCCGCGCCGCCTTTGATAGCGCAGCCTCCGCCCGGAGCGGGCCGGGCGGAAAGGGGGCGGGGTGGGCGGAGGGGGAGAAGTAATTAGTTTGATGAATCCTCTTTTTAAGTCATTCTCTACACGGCTCTCGCGGCGTTAGAGGCTCAGCGATGCGTTCCCTGAGTTTTATGAATCCTTAAACACGGGCCATTTTTCAAACGCGAGAGGTGAGAGCAGTCAGCCAGCGCGCGAGCCCGGGGTGTCCCCGCGCAGCAAGGACGCCTGGCGGGGCGGCCGGCCGGCGGCTGTGCGGAGGGAGGCCGACCTGGGCTACCCCGCGGCCCGCCTCGCTGCCCGAGGTGCGGCGTGTTCAATGCCCATCCAGGCACTCGGCAAGCCTTTAAAACCCCCAATACTGTTATTGATGTCAGAGCAGAAGGGAGAGAGAGAGAAACATCATGATGAGAGAGGATCATGGACCGGCTGCCCCCTGCACGCCACACCCTGGGGATGGAGCCCACCACCCGGGCCTGTGCCCTGACCGGGAATCGAACCGTGACCTCCCGGTTCCTAGGTCGATGCTCAGCCGCTAAGCTACGCGGCCAGGCTCGGCACGCCTTTTGGCCATGGCCGCCTGGCACTCGGCTCTGGGGCTGGGAGGTGCGGCCCGGCCTCCCTTGTAGGAGCCCACGGCTTGCCCCTCCTTCGTGGACCCTACGCACTAGGCTGGGCGGTGACAAGTGCCAGGCTGCCTGGGTGATGGCAAAATGGCCCCCAATTCTCCCCTGCCCTTCAGTCGTGTTCTCCCTCTCCGACCTTGAACTTGGCCATCAGTTCACTTTGGCAACTCACAGCAGAAGTGCTTGCTCAGTGGTGACAGCATCAGGCCTCGGATCAAAGGGTCCCGGTTTCAATTCCCAGTCAAGGGCATGGACCTCGGCTGCAGGGTTGACCCCCACCCTGGTCAGAATGTGTGCAGGAGGCAACCAGTCCATGTGTCTCTCACATGGATGTGTCTCTCTCCTCTTCCTCTCCCCTCCCTCCCCCCTTTTCCCTCTAAATCTCAATGGGGAAATGTCCTCAGGTGAGGACTGAAATTACAAAGTGCTTCCATGGGGGGCTCTCCACTGGCTGCTTTGGGGACCTTCCGCCACCAGGGAGCCTCGGCCTGTGGTCCCTTTAGCTCACCGGACAGCCAAGCCTCAAAAGTAGCAGAAGCAGCTTTGGGGGGTTGGAGGGTGGAGGTGTGGGGGCAAACATGTGCTTGTGTGTGTGTGAGCATGTGCCGCATATGTGTGAATGTGGGAGATGTGTGTGTTGTGTGCAGACATATATGTACATATATGTTTGCATGTGTCTGCCTCCTCTGAGGTCATGCCACTTTCTCTGACCCTATCCACAAGGGAGGGGGCTGGGGAGCAATGGAATGGCCCTTCTTTAAATATGTTTTTACTAGAGGCCTGGTGCACGGATTCGTGCACCGGTCGGGTCCCTCAGCCTGACCTGCACCCTCTCACAATCCAGGACCCCCCGGGGACGTCAGAGATCCAGTTTTGGCCTGATCCCCATAGGCAGGCCAAGGGACCCTACACACCAGGCCTCTAGGATGCATATAAGATCTTTGGTTAATCTCTTTCCACCCTTCTCTCTGAGATTCATCAGTCTGTTCCATGTTTCCATGCCTGTGGTTTCTGCTCCTTTGTTGAACATATCTACCCCCTGGTGATCAGTGTGTATCATAGCTACTGGCCAGTTGGCTGGTTGGCTGGTTGGTCGATCGCTTAGGCTTTTATATATATATATATATATATGGCCTGGTGCATGAAAATTCATGGACTAGAGGGGGGTCCCTCAGCCTGACCTGCCCCCTCTCACAGTCTGGGAGCCCTCAGGGGCAGGAGGCGACCCGGCGATCAGGGGAAGGTGACACTCCATCACACCTCTGCTGCTGCCACTGCCGACAGCGCAAAGCCTCAGCCAGCCCTGGTTACCTGAGCCTCAGGCAGCCCTGGGTGGCTGGGCAGCCACCATCCAAGGCTTTCCTGTGCCTTGGACTGGCCCTGGGCAGCTGGGGGGCTGAGGGCAGGTCGGGCTACACCATGTACCTGCCACCCCCCCCTCCTCTGGCTGGGCTGAAAGGACTGGGGGACTCCAGCAAGGCTGAGAGGACTGGGCACCACCATCTTGTACCTGTGGGCGTGGGTGCCACCATCTTTGTGATGGTGTGATGGTCAATTTGCATATTCTCTTTATTAGATAGGATTGCTTTCAGAGAGAGAGAGAGAGAGAGAGAGAGAGAGAGAGAGAGAGAGAAACATCCATGATGAGAGAGAATCATGGATCAGCTGCCTCCTGCACGCCCTACACTGGGGATGGAGCCCACAACATGGAGCCCTGTCAGGAATTGAACTGTGACTCCCTGCTTCATAGATCAACGCCCAACCACTGAGCCACACTGGCCAGGCTCCCCTGCCCTTCTGCAAGAGCATGTCCCCTGCGGGCCAGCACCCAGGGAGCGGTCGGCAGCTCTGCCCAGGAAGCTGGGGTTGGCGGGGGAGGCTGGCTCCCGTGCTCTCTGCTCCCAGCCCGGCTAATCACAGCCCCGCGTGTTTTGACTGAAGTCTCTGCCTGCCTCTCGGGATTGATGTGAAGATTAATGCCTGTTTAGCAAATTACAGCTTCCCCGGCACCTCCCGCTCCTGGGAGCGGAGCCTTGGAAACGGAAAATAAAAACAAACCTCGCAGCTCCGTGGCAGGGCTTGGCCACAGCGGTGGTGGCCGGGCCGGTCTGCCAACGGGCAGCTTAGAAAAAGCGGGGGGAGGCCGGGCCTGCCAAGGAGACGGCGGAGGGATGCCAAGCCCACCCTCCGGCTGGGGGTGCGGGAGAGCCTGGGAGCGGGCCTCGTGGGAAGCCGGCCAAGGGCAGCTGCGGCCAGGCCTGGCTCCTCTGCAGGCCCGACGGGGCGCGGGGAGGCTGCCCGCACACGGAGCAGCCTGTTTACGCCGTTTTCCGGGGCGCGGGCCTGAGCCCATCCCGTTATCAAAAGGCTTTTATTGATTTTATGAGACAGAGGCAGGGAGAGAGAGAGAGAGAGAGAGACATCCATGAGGAGAGAGAAGCATGGATCGGCTGCCTCCTGCACGCCCCACACTGGGGGTGGAGCCCACAACCCGGGCCTGTGCTCTGATCAGGAGTCGGACCCTCGGTGGCATTGCTATGGCAGAAGGTTCTGGAGGCTTCCCCAATTGTCTAGAACAGTGATAAGCAAACCGCGGCTCGCGAGCCACATGCGGCTCTTTGACCTCTTGAGTGTGGCTCTTCCACAAATTACCACGGCCTGGGTGAGTCTATGTTGAAGAAGTGGCCGGACAGCCCCCCTGATGACCCAGGCCCTAAGGGGGTCAGGAGAAAGCCAATGGCCTGTGATGACCAGGCTCAAGTGGGGAGCCCCTCACCCCCGCCTTATGGGCAGGAGTGGCCCACGCGGCCAGGCATGCTTTACAGCGTCCCCATGTCCCGCTGTCCACGTTGGCCCGCAGCCCTACAGGCCCGTACCCCCTCTTCCACCCGCCCTGTCCCTGCCTGCAGCCAGTGCCCATGGCTCCCCCCAGGAATGTTCTGGAACCTCCTTCCTCCTCACTGGCAGGGTCTCCACGTGTCACCGCCCCGAGGTGCATTTGAACTTCCACATTGTGGACGGGGTGGCGCGGCCTGACGGAAGGAATGCGTGGCCACCGGTGGAATCTCAGGCATCCAGCACCAGCCCGGTGGGGGGTGGGGGGTTCGGCCAGGACTTTCCTGCGGCGGACAGCTGGCTGGCAGCCACCCTGCGCCCTAAACACTGAACTGCAGCCACGGGGCTGGGGGAAGGGGGGCTGGGAGAGCAGCCGGGGGAGCGGCCAGCGCCAGGTGGCACAGGGGTGGGAGTGTGTGGTGGGGGGGGTGCTCCCAGCGCTCAATGGCCAGCTCCCAGCCGCGCAGTTGGGCTTATTTATAGGGTGAAGGGCGCGCCCGGCCTGGGGTGCGCAGAGTCCGTTGGGTTGGAGGTGAAATATTTACGTGGCGCTGGCTCCCCCAGCAGCCTGCCCTCGCCTCGTGATGTGATTTCTCAGACTAACCCTGCGGCTAGAAACAGAGAGCCTGTGGGCAAGGCTTCTGGACCTCGGACCTGACAGAGAACCTCACGTTCCAAGCAGGGGAGACCCAAGTCCATCTCACACCGCACATGCGCCGAGTCTCATTAGGATTTGTGTGTCTTCTTGTTTGTTTGTGTGTTTTTTTAAATATACTTTATTGATTTTTTTTACAGAGAGGAAGGGAGAGGGATAGAGTCAGAAACATCAATGCGAGAGAGAGACATCGATCAGCTGCCTCCTGCACGCCCCCTACTGGGGATGTGCCCGCAACCAAGGTACATGCCCTTGTCTGGAATCGAACCTGGGACCCTTCAGTCCGCAGGCCGACGCTCTATCCACTGAGCCAAATCGGTGAGGGTTGTAAATATTTCTGATATGTTTTTATGGATGTCAGAGAGGCAGGGAGAGGGAGAGAGAAACATCCATGATGGGAGGAATCACGGACCGGCTGCCTCCTGCATGCCCCACACTGGGGATGGAGCCCCAACCTGGGCCTGTGCCCTGACTGGGAATCCAACCCTGACCTCCTGGTTCACAGGTCGACGCTCAACCACTGAGCCACACTGGCCAGATTCTTATTGTTTAGCCTGACGTCAGGATAAAGAGGGAATGGCCAATATATTTCAGCTTTTTAGATAAAGTTCAGAAACTTCTGCACAGAGTCCTTTATAATGTACCCCCCTTTAAACCAAAGCTGTGTGTTTGGTTTCGGGGGGGTGGGGGAGGGAGGTGAAGAGACTTCTGGGAAATTCTGAAAGGCAGCACCAATAGCATTGTGGGAAACTCTAAGTGAGCACTGACTACATGCAGGTGGGGTTCTGAGTGTTTCCCAGGCAGTGACCTCACTGAACTGTCTCCACAGCCCCCTCTCTAGCTGACACAGGAGGCTCCCTGAGGCACGAGTGGGGTGCTGGCGAGGAGATTCGAAGCCAGGCCGCCTGTCCCGCGCCTGTTAACCACTCGGACACATTGATGTGCGTCCTCGCTCTCTGGCCGAGCCTCTGGGACCCATCCAAACCCAGTCTAGACGGCAGCTCAGCTCCAAGGGGGAGAGAGGCCCTGTGCTCGCTGGTGAGGGGGGCAGAAAGCTGGGGGTGCAGCCTGCCGTGGTTCTCTGTCGTCATGGATCTCTCTCTCTCTCTGAAATCAATAAAAAAATTGATGGGAAGGCTGAGGAAGTTGTTTCGAAAACAAGACTCAAGCCTCTTGTTGCAAAATCCAGGACAGGTGTTTGCCTGGCGCCACAGCGCGCATGCTGTCTCCGTAGCCTCCACGCCCGGCCTGCAATAAAGGGGCGGCCCCCAGACCCCCTTGTCTGGAGCCGGTGCTTCGGGAACATTCCTCCCGAGCTGCACGCAGGCCCCTGTGTCAGGACTGGGAGGGCCGGGGCCCAGGCGCAGCCCCTGCTCTGCGGCTCGGCATCGCAGAGGGTCCGCCTGGACCTCACCTTCCGAAGGGCTGGGCTGTGGGTGAGAGCAGTTATGGGTCTCGCGGTGGCACAGTGCCAGGGGCAGGGCCAAGGGCAGTGCCAGGGGCAGTGCTGGGAGCTGGAAATCGGGTCTCATCCTGGCTCTGCTGGAACTTGCTGTGGGATCTCCGGCGTCTCATTTCCTGTCTCTCTCTCTCTGTCTCTGTCTTTCTCTCCGTGAGTCTCTGTTCCTCTGGGCGCAGAATTAGTTCAGAATAAGCGGTGAATAACTGACAGGGCTTTCTTCCGAAGAGTGGATTTTCTTTATTTAAAAAAAGGTTTTTTTTTTTTAATTGAGTTTGGACAGGGAGAGGGAGAGAGAGAGAGAGAGAGAGAGAGAAACATCCACAATGAGAGAGAATCATGAACCGGCTGCCTTCTGCACACCCCTTACTGGGGATGGAGCCCACAACCCCGGCATGTGCCCTGACCGGGAATCGAACTCAGGACCCTTCAGTCCGCAGGCTGATGCTCTATCCACTGAACCACACCGGCCAGGGCCAAAGCGTCGATTTTCTTAGGATGGGAGCCTGGGTCCGGGGGCCTGAACACAGAAGAAAGAGCACCCGAAGGTCAGGGGCAACAAAAGAGTCCGGTAATGTGATTGGTCACAGTCCAGTGCGGCTGTCCCCCTGCCCCCTGCCCCCTCTCCCTGCCCCCTGCCCCCGGCTGGCCTGGAGCCTCGGCCAGGGCACCTTCAGGGCGGGCTTGCTGAGCTGGCAGGCGGGCTCTGCCCCCACACGGCCTGTCCCAGCCCCTCACCTTGCGGGGAGCAGCGGCAGTGTTCCGCGGGCTGTCCCCGTGTGAGATGCTCCGTGATTTACTCACGCGGAGGGACCTTCGTTTCTCAGCGTGACGGCCGGGGCAGCCGTGATGGATGGCGGCCCCTGAGTGCTCTGAGCCTGGGAGCGGGGAGGGAGGGGGAGGAAGGGGGAGAGGAGTGGGGAGGGAGGGGGAGAGGGGCCAGGCTGAGGGCCACCTGCGGACACTGGAGAGGTGGAGGAGGGACAGAACCTTGTGCGCTTGTCCTGACCCAGAAAGGGAACCCATAGCACTGGGGGACGCACGGGGACCAGACCATATCTTCTCCTTCTTTTAATGTTTTTCATTGATCTCAGAGAGGAAGGGAGAGAGAAACATCCGTGATGAGAGAGAGTCATGGATAGGCTGCCTCCTGCATTACCCCCACTGGGGATGGAGCCAAAACTTGGGCCTGTACCCTGACCGGGAATCGAACCCAGGACCCTTCAGTCTACAGGCCAATGCTCTACCCACTGAGCCATACCAGCCATGGCGGACCACATTTCCACCTTGGGCAGGTCATAGAGCTGCTTGCTGGGGTCCTCGCTGCCCCCTACCCCCTCTCCCTGCCCCCCTGTCCCCTCTCTCTGTCCCTCCTGCATGCCCCCCACTGGGGATGGAGCCTGCAACTGGAAATGTACTTGATAGACGGTGAGTGCTGGCCACTGAGACCCCCCTGCTCAGGGTCCCTCTCGGGGGGTGGGGGGACGGTCCTAAGGATGGGGTGCTCCCTCCACCTACCTCAGCTCCCACACACACAAAATCAGAGCCACCCACTGACGGTAACCGTCCACCATCACCCCAACCTCAGCAAAAGGCTGCTCCCCCATCGGCAATGGGCCACGCAGTCATTTTTACTGAACAAACTCTCACTCCGTGCTGACCACGTGCCCGGCGATGTGAGAACCCCTTCCCAAACCCTGACGCTCCCCACAACCAGAGGAAGACCTAACCCTAACCCTAACCCCAACCCTAATCTTAACCCTAACCCCAATCCTAACCCTAATCCTAACCCCAATCCTAACCCTAATTCTAACGTGAGCCTTAATTTTAACCCTAACTGTAACCCTAATCCTAGCCCTAGCCCTAACCCTAGTCCTAAATCTAAAGCTAACCATAACCCTAACCAAAGCCCTACCCCTAACCCTAGTCCTAAACCTAATGGTAACCCTAACCCTAACCTAACCCCAATCCTATCCCTAACCCTAGTCCTAAACCTAATGGTAACC
>JAAGEH010000137.1:6346529-6373089 GCA_011751065.1 Lasiurus cinereus
TCCTAACCCTAATTCTAACCCTAACTCTAGCTCTAGTCTTAACCCTAACCCTAGCCCTAAGCCTAAACCAGTTACCCATGCACGGGGGAGGGGGGGGCTCTTTGAGGCTTAGCCAAGGCCACTGTGTCCCCTTTGTCTGGGCTCTGGTACGGCCTCGAGGCTCGAGGCGCCACACCTGTCTCAGCTCCACCCAGATGGGCTGCGCCCCGGGAGGAATGCGCTTCTGGGCCGGCCGTGCCCTGTCCGCCTCCTTTGCGGAATGACTTCCCGGTGCATCCGTCTCTGCGCCAGGCCTTGAGCTGCGAGTGGCGGCCGCCGCCCGAAACACAAATGGACCAAAGCGCTGGTAGCAGAGACGGGGCGCCCCCCTCGCCCCCCTCTGGAAGACGTCCAGCGTCTGCGGCCCCACTGACTCATCCCACCTTCCCGAAGAGGCCGGTCTGTGGCTCCCAACAGCCCTGGCCTGGGCCTGCCCAACCTCAATAGTGTGCCTATCCATTAGGCCCAAGGAGGGGGGGGCGGGGGGGCAGAGAGGGAGAGAGGCAGAAACTGCTGGCTTGTCCCCAGCCTTCTCCCCTCTGCCTTCTCCCGGGCCCTCCCGAATGACTCGTTAGTGGGGGTCAGTTTGTCCATCCTAGTGACTGAGCCGAATGGCACCTAGCGCAGCCTCCCCGAAGTGACAAGTGTGCACGTCACAAGAGCATCAGGGACCTGCAGCTGCGGAAGGAAGCCAGGAGCCGGGGACCCCAGGCCGCGGTAAGGAGCCTGTAATTCGAAGCAGTGGTGGGGACAGGTGGGGGCCCAGGAAGCGGGTGAAATTGATGGGCTCCCCAATTTCTGAGCTGCTAAAGACCCCGAATATAATTCACGTGCCTGCTCTCAGGAAAGGGGACCCCATCCCCAATTCAGAGGCAGATCTTTTTTTAAAATATATATTTTTATTGATTTCAGAGAGGAAGGGGGAGAGAGAGAGAGAGAAACATCCATGATGAGAGAGAATCATAGATGGGCTGCCTCCTGCACACCCCTCACTGGGGATCAAGCCTGCAACCCGGGCCTGTGCCCTGACCCAGAATCGAACCCTGACCTCCTGGTTCATAGGTCCACGCTCAACCGCTGAGCCACGCCCACCGGGCCAGAGGCCAATCTTTACCATTCTAGCCCAATCAGTGGTAACCCCCCAGAAACTGGCTTTGGGGACGGGGGTCATGTGACCCAGTAGCCTGGAGACCGCGCTGTGCTGTTAGAGGTCGCGTCTGCCTGCGATGCGAATTCGCAGCCCTCCTGAGACCCAGAGCAGCAGGACAGAGGGGCACGGAGCAGAGAGGCCTATCACTTGCAGCCCAAAGCATGGTAAGGAGGCAGATCATTTGGGAACCGAAACAGTTGGGTACCCCCCTTCCCGCACCCGAGGGCAGTTGGAGCGGTAAGGCTCACCTCTCCCTGCAATCAATAAAAACACATTTCATAAAAAAGAAGAAGAAACACTGAAAAACCAGTTTCAGCACAGGTTTCATGGAGTTACCAAGGATACGGAGATCCTGTTGGGGGGGGGGGAGGTGCATGGGCGGGGGGTGGGGTCTCCCGTGGGAAGAGAATAAACAGGCAGCAGGCTCCCCGGCTGGTGCGGTGCTTTTAACCCTGAGCTCTCAGCGAGGCCCCGCTACGCCTTAATCAGCATCACAGGTCTCAGCTGCTGGGCGGAGCAGGCCCCGGAGATGGGGAGACACAGGCTCAGAGGGGCCGAGTGACTTCCTCCAGGTCACACAGCGAGGCACTGGCAGAGACCGGCTCCTTCTGGTGCCCACATTGTTGGGAGGCAGGGGCCACAGGGCCGGCTGACAGAATGGACCCCACAAAGGGTGAACGAACCCACTAACGTGGTCTGGCCTCAGGGACGAAGCACCTCCTTGTATTTCTTTTCTTTAATATATTTTATTGATTTTTCACAGAAAGGAAGGGAGAGGGACAGAGAGTTAGAAACATCAATGAGAGAGAAACATCCATCAGCCGCCTCCTGCACGACCCCTACTGGGCATGTGCCCACAACCAAGGTCCATGCCCTTGACCGGAATCAAACCTGGGACCTTTCAGTCCGCAGGCCAACGCTCTATCCACTGAGCCACACTGGTTAGGGCTGTATTTCTTTTAAAAAAAGTATTGAAAGTATTGCGTATGTCCCCCTCTGCCCCCCATTGACCCCTTCTAGCCCGACCCACCCTGTGCCTGTGCCTAGTAACCAAAGCCTAATATGCTAATTGTCCCCTCGGGCAGTCGTTTGGGAGTTCGATGCTCACTATGATGTGCACTGACCACCAGGGGGCGGCATGGAACACGGCTGGCGTTGGCAACGTGGCACCGGCAGTGGGTGGCAGTGGATGGGCCGACGAGAGCGGGACGGCAGCAGGATGGATGGTGGAGCAGGTGAGCGGGTGGCACCAGGCCCAGGCGGTGGTGAGCAGGGCGGAACGCCCTGCAGACGGTGACCAGCAGCAGTGGTGGGGAGCGGGGCTTGCTGTCTGGCTCCCAGGCGCTGAGGGAGCCGGGTGGGGGGCCAGGCCCTGATTGACCACCCCACGGTGACATGGTGGAGCAGGTGAGGGGGCGGCGCCAGGCCAAGGAAGGGTGCCAGGCAGGGCTGCAAGGCTGGGGCACGGAGCTGGGGCCCCATCTCTGCAGGCCTCCTCAAGGGGACCCCCCACCCCCGTGCACAAACTCATGCACCAGGCCTCTAGTACACCTATAAGTGCTTTGGTTAATCTCCCCCCATCTACCCCCACCCCACTTCCCTCTGACAGCTGTCAGGCTGCTCATGTATCTATGCCACTCTGGTCTGTTCATCCATGTGTGTTCATTCGAGTCCACATATGAGGGAGATCACGTGAGACCTGTCTCTCTGGCTGGCTTATTCACTTAGCATGATGCTCCTAGGTGAGGGTTCATTTCTGGGTCAGGGTTCATTTCCGGGTCAGAGCACAGGCCCAAGTTGTGGGGCCCAATCCCAGTGCAGGGCATGCAGGAGGCATCGGTCCATGATTCTCTCTCATCCTTGATGTTTCTCTCTCCCTCTCCCTTCCTCTCTGAAATCAGTAAAAACTAAAAAAAAATAAAAATAAAGAAGAACTCGGGCTTTTTCTACCTCCCCCCCCCCCCCCGTCATCCCCTCCTGACCGCATTGTGGCTGCTCTGCTCCCGTGTCCCACAGCCTCGCAGCAGGAGGGGCAGGAATGAGTGGGTGATGGGGCAGCCATGTCCCCGAACGTTTCTCTTTTTGTGGGGGAAGAAGACGATTTCTGAGAAATCCCCCACCGGAAGCATCCCTGTTGAGTTCGTTTGGCGAGGACAGGGAGGGATTTCCCTCAGCTGAATCATTGAAGAATGCTGTCTGGGCCGTGATTGGCTTCGGGCCGTGAGTTTGACATGCGTCGCTTAGGGGAACTGAATCCTCTCCTGGGGTGGCACCTGCCTCCGATGAATCCACTGCCATCCATCAAAATCCACCCGGATTCGGGCTGGCAAAGAACAAAGGGGTGGCTATTGGCGAGCCAGGGACCCCGCGGCCCTCGCCCTGAGAGCAGCCAAAGCCCCTCCAGATACCGACAGTGACAGTGCTTTGTCTGCTAGAAGGGTCAAGGACTCTCAGGACCAGGCTTGTGCTCTGAGGTCTGGAGCTCTGAGGTTTCCCTGACGCAGGTGCCACGTGACCCCTGGCGGAGAGCCAGCCATTCATTCTCCAGGGCCGTGACTCTGTCCCCAGGGCCTGGGAAGACTGAACCCAAATTTCGACCTTGACTCACAGGCTGTGAGCTGGGTGGATCCGGGCAAGGTTCTGCGCTGCTCTGATTGTGCGCAGGATGTGGTGTGCCTGGCGACTACTCCTCTTGTAACTTGACCGTGGCATTGTCCGGCCGTGTCTGTGCAGTTCCCTCCGTGCTGTCTGTCCCAGTGCGCATGTTCGCTGGCCCTGAATAATAAAGGCTTCCGGTGACTGAGGAATGCCGGGGGCTTCCTCATCTGACATTTGACAAGTATTAGAAAAGCCATGGACATTTGTAAAGCCATGATATTTGTAAAACTCCCCTCCCACCTCCCACCCCAACACCTCCGTCTCCAATGTGGAAATCCAACTCATTTTGGAAGGGTTTAAGAAAACAATACTCTTATTTTATTTTTCCTTTTTTCCCCTCATTTTTCGGTTTGCCAATGGCTGTAATTTCTTAAAAAAATCTTTATTTTCCCCTTCCCCGCCCCCATCAACCCCCTCCAAGCACCCCCACCCCCGCCCCAGGCCCTCAGCACCCCACTGTCTGTGCCCATGAGCTGTGCATGTATGCATACAGGTCTTTGGTTGTTCACATCCCACCCACCCTCGGGGCCCCCACCCCCCGAGGGGGGACTCTGTTCGATGTTTCCATGTCTCTGGATCCACTCCATTCACCATTTTGTGTTGTTCATTAGATTCCACATGAGGGAGATCATGTGATACTCGTCTTTCTCTGCCTGGCTTATTTCACCCAGCGTGATGCTCTCCAGGTCCCTCCATGCCATCTCAAAGGGTTAGAGACCCTTCTTTTTCCCAGCTGCATAGTCCTCCATGGTCTAAATGTACCACAGCTGTTTTATCCTCGTGTCTGCTGACTGTTTCCAGAGCTTAGCTATCCTATCTAATAAAAGGCCAGCGACCATAACGGCCGATCGACCAGTCACTATGAGGTGCATTGACCACCTCTCAGTCCCTCTCCCCAGCCTGCAAGCTCCGATCGCTGGATGGCAAACAGGAACCATGGGGAATGGGGGTGGGTGGTGGCAGGGCGGGGCTGGGGACTGGTGAGCAGGCATAAGATGGCCCTATTGCAGGCTAGACCTAGGGACCCTACCCATGGGTGATTTTGTGTGCTGGGCCTCTAGTTCTAAATAACGCTGCTATGAACATAGGGGTGCATACATTCTTTCTGATGGGTGAAGAAAACAATACTTTTAGTCCTTATAATTTCTTCTGACAACAGACACAATACGAGACCCCTGTTATTCTTCTGAGAAAACTCTGGGGAACATGGTGGTTATGATGTGGGGAGGTGGAATTTACAGCTGGTTGCGATTTTATAGAGGATACTAGGGGCTCAGTGCCTAAATTTGTGCACCTTGAAAGGAACTGTGTGCCACGAGGCTGCAGTGGGCACAAGGGCGGATCTTGGCCCATCCTCCGAACCCCTGCCAAGCCCCTCCCTCCCTGGCCTCGGTCCCGTTTGCCATTAGCCCTTCTCCATGTGCTGATGGCACAAAGTGGGTGTGAGTGGGGCCAGCGCCTTCAGTAGGTGAGAGTGGCAGCTGCTGCCCTGATCGCCCCGCAGGAGCAGGGGGAGGTGGAGAAGCCCTCAGGGATGATTGGGGCCTACAGCCTTGTATCTGCTGATGGCACTGAGCAATTGGGACTGGCACTGGGCACTGGCAGCCAGTGCATGTAGCAGCTCCACTGCTGGCTGTGGGTGTGTGTGGTGGCTGCTGGCCCCGATCACCCCTCAGGAGCAGGGGAAAGTGGAGAAGCCCTGAGAGGCGATTAGGGCCAGCAGCTGCTGCTCACACTTGCTGACAGTGCCGAACAATCAGGGCTAGCGCCAGGTGCTGGCAGCAGGTGTGAGTGGTATGGGACTGCAGTGCATGGGAACAGAGAATTTTCAGTAACCACCAGAGGCTCACCCCGATAACAGCGACCAGCGCCCGCCTTGGTCTGGTGCCCACTCTCACCTGCTCCACCATCCTGCTGCAGCCGATGCCCACCACATTCTGTCCTCTGCTGCCTACTGCCAACACCTGCCATGTTCCATGCACACCCCCTGGTGGTCAGTGCACATCATAGCAACCGGTTGTGACATTTGCTCAGTTTTCCCATCATTTGGCCTATTTGCATATTAGGGTTTTATAGAGAGAGATGGGGTGGGGTTTTAGACTGTTGCAAATCGACCTAAGCCAGTTTGGTCTTATAAAAAACTGTTTAGGGCCCTGGCTGGTTTGGCTCAGTGGCTAGAGCTTTGGCCTGCAGACCGAAGGGTCTTGGGTTCGATTCTGGGAGATCCAGTAGATGCACCCTAACTCGTGCATACCACCCTGCCAAATGCCCCACTGGACTTTACAGACCACAGAGCCACCGCCCCACCCCCACCCCCATCTGCTCCCTGCTCCACAGCTGGAACAAACTAAAGTGCCGCCACCAGTTCAGCGCCCCTTATGGCGAGGCTTGGAAGCACCCAGTTAGAGAGGAAAACTCGCTCCCTTTCAGCCAGCCTCTGTGGCCGCAGGGAGGGGCTCCTGGCTTCCCTTGCTCCCACCACCAGGGTGGACAGCCCCCTCAACTTGGTGCAGCCCCTGCAGGGAGGAGGGGCGGGAAGAGTATGAGTGGATC
Source organism: Lasiurus cinereus (assembly GCA_011751065.1). Taxonomy (NCBI): domain Eukaryota; kingdom Metazoa; phylum Chordata; class Mammalia; order Chiroptera; family Vespertilionidae; genus Lasiurus; species Lasiurus cinereus. Next base: position 6,352,930 of record JAAGEH010000137.1, read on the forward strand.
GGTGGCAGGAGGGATGGGAAGAAGGATGGGAAGGATGGGAGCAGAGGTGGGAGGATTGGAGGGGAGATGGGATAGAGGGGGATGGGAGGGCAATGGGAGAGGGATGGAAAGGGGAGGGGGAAGAAGGGAGGGAGGGGGAGGGGAGGGGGAGGACAGGATGGATGGGAGGAGGGATGGGAGAGGGGATGGGAAGAAGGATGATTTTGTGTGCTGGGCCTCTAGTTCTAAATAACACTGCTATGAACATAGGGGTGCCTGCATTCTTTCTGAAGAAAACAATACTTTTAGTCCTTATAATTTCTTCTGACAACAGACACAGTACAAAACCCTTATTATTCTTCTGAGAAAACACTGGGGAACATGGTGGTCATGATGTGGGGAGGTGGAATGGCAGAGGGATGGGAGGGGGATGGGAGGAGAGATGGGAGGGGGGATGGGAAGAAGGATGGGAAAGAGATGGGAGAGGGATGGGAGAGGGATGGGAAGGGGTGAGCGGAGTGGTGGCAGGAAGGACCGAAAGAGGGCTGAGGAGCCCCAGCAGTTAAGGGGCCAGGCTGTGTCTGTGGGGGGCAGGGTCCTGGGGAAGCCCCTGTGCTGGGAGGCCCCGCAGTGCCCGGTCGTCTAGGAGGCAGGGTGCTGGGCTCCCCTCGGGGAGGAGGGCCTTGCCCCCCACCGCTGGCGCTGCTGCCCGCCCAGGGCCACGCACCTCCCGGAGCCCGAGGGGCCTGCCCTGGGGCTGTTTCCTCCCGAGCCCGGGCCCGCCTGCGGGGTTCCCCCTGGCTCTGAGGCAGGTGCGGGTGAGGGTTCGGGAAGCGCGCCCTAAGAAGCCCGGGCGGCTCCTGGGGCTCAGCAGCTGCGCCCCGGGAAACGCGGCGCGCCCCGTGGGGAGGCCTTGGCCGTTTGCGGCCCGGAGCTGCGAGGCGGCTGGGGCAGCGCGCGTTCTCCAATCTCCCTTTCCCGATGCTCGGCTCCCACATCCTGTGGGTTTAACGGCTTAAAACCGGGGTGTGGGGGGAGCACAGAAGAGAGTGTGCACGCAGGGGGGAAGGGGAAGACGAGGAGAGAGCGGGTCTGCAGCTCCGGCGGAAAGAACAGCCCCGAGCCCAGCCAAGCGGTGCCGGCTGACCCCCAGACAGCTCCCGCCCGCCCAGAAAGTGTTAATCCCCCTCCGAGCGGGCGGGGGGGGTACGGGGGGGGGGGAAGACCGGCCTCCCGCGGCCGCCTCCCCGGGCCGCAAGGCTGGGGATCAGGCCCGTTGTTAATGAGTAATGACAGCGCGGCTCTCCGCCCGCTCCCCTGGGGGTGGGGGTGTCAGAGCCGTCTTCCCTGCCGCCTGAGTGACAGCCCGGCTCCCGCAGGCAGCTGCGGACCAGGCCGGCCCGCGCCGGATGCCCGCCCCCCATCGGCTCGGAGCCCTGTGGCACGAGAAGAAGTAATCCCATCCCTCCTCCCACCCCTCCCCCATCCCTTCCCCACCCCTCCTCCCATCCCTCCCCCTCAATTGAGCAGAGACCCCCCAACTGAGAGACCCTCGCGGCCTTCTGCAAGGGGTGGTGCGTGCCCTTTTTTAAAGCGTTATTTTTATTGAATTTATTTTTTGTTGTGAGGATGTTTTTCCCATTTATTTTTTAAAAAACACATTTTGTATTGACTTCAGGGAGGAAGTGAGAGGGAGAGAGAAACATCAATGATGAGAACCACTGATCGGCTGCCTCCGGCGCGCCCCCCACTGGAGATCGAACCCCACTGAGCCACACCGGCCAGGGAGCCAGGCCCTTCGGAGAGGTCGATCCCCAAAGCCTTCAGCCCCGGGCGGTGGCTCTGGAGGTGGCTGTGCTGCTGATGACGTTGGAAGGCTGTTTCTTGGAAAGGGTTATTCAGGCGGCCTGGCTTATCAGCAGGAAGTTCCTCCTCACGTCTAACCTAAGTAACAGCATATTCCACACTTCACCTCTGCCCGGAAACCGTGCGCAAAGAAAGCATCCCGGCGCCTTTAGGAGAAAGGGCCAGTGTTTGTGCCACCACGTTGCGTCCTGTGTAAGATCTGGGCCTCATTATTGTTCAGGTACCAAGAGGCCAGCAGGTCCGGAGCCCGCTCCCAGGGACGTGATGGTGATGTTGGCAAGCCCCGGAGCAGAGGGCACAGCAGGCCACAGGGCTGCAGGGAAGCCAGCGTGGGCCAGGGGGCAGCGTGGGCTAGAGGCTTGATTGAGGTTCCGTGGAAGGACCAGGGTGGCAGGCTAAGCAGGTGGGCTCTGGGCACAGGGACTGCCCTCGTTGTCCAGGACCTGGGTGACCAGGGCAGGTGGCTGGTGGTTGGTGGCTGGTGGCTGGGAGGAGAGCCTGAGGGGGAGGTTGCCAGGGATATGAGCTTTACTTTTTTTTTTTATGTTACTTTTTTTTATTTTTTACAGAGAGGAAGAGAGAGGGATAGAGAGCTAGAAACATCGATGAGAGACAGACATCAATCAGCCGCCTCCTGCACACCCCCTACTGGGAATGTGCCCACAACCAAGATACGTGCCCTTGACTGGAATCGAATCCAGGACCTTTCATTCCGCAGGCTGACGCTCTATCCACTGAGCCACACCGGTTTGGGCTGGATTTGCATTTGAGAGCTGCCTGAGTGAACCAGGAGGTCACGGTTCGATTCCCGGTCAGGGCACAGGCCCGGGTTGCAGGCTCGATCCCCAGTGTGGGGCGTGCAGGAGGCAGCCAATTCGTGATCCTCCCTCCTCATGGATGTTTCCTTTCTCTCCCTTTCTCTCAGAAATCTGTTTTACAAACCAGAAGGTAGACTCTGGGGGGAACTGTTTGCCATCGCTAGGACTGGCGAGGCCTGGCCTAGCCTGGATCCGCAAGGCCCCGGCGCCCAAGCATCAGCACAGTGAGTCAAAGGCATGGCGAAGCCGGCCCCTCTCAGCCTCTCACTGGTTTCATCCGGATCTCCTGCAATCCTGGTCAGCTTGTTATTGAAATCCACACGTAACCCGCTTCCCACAGCTGCCAGGGAAGACGCTGGGAGCATCACTTTCCCATAAACTCCAGTGTCCTCCGCAGCAACAGGAAGCAGAAACAGCCCCGTGTCCATCTGCACAGAAGTGGTTTGGTGAGCCGGGGGCCTGCCGTGCTACGGGAGGGCACACGGCGAATACAAACACGCCCGGTGCACGCATACCCACCGCTCCCGGACACGTGCTGACTTCTTTTTTTTTTTTTTAATATATTTTATTGATTTTTCACAGAGAGGAAGGGAGAGGGATAGAAAGTCAGAAACATCAAGGAGAGAGAGACATCAAATCAGCCGCTGCTGACTTCTTTAAAATCGCAGAACAGTCCGTATACACAAGGCAATGCCATGTGCGTGGAACATGAATAACAACAAGTTTCAGGTGGTAAATGCACAGCAACGAATAGGAAACCGTCTGGGGAAAAGCACCCCGAAGATTGAGCATGTTTTGCCTCCGGGGAGGGGGTCTCAGAGCACCTCAGCCCCATGTGCCAGGAGGCGGGGGGCAGAGGAGGTGACAGGGCGCTTACGTTGTCCGCACTTGGCCCTGTCCTTGGCGGCTTTCTGGGTCTGTCTGTGAGTTACAAATAGACCGCTAACCGCTCGCATCTGCGCCTCCCTTTCCCTTAGCCCTCCCCGCAGCTGCGGGGCACGGGATCCTCCAGCTGCAGCGATTCCCGCTTTTGGCTTTAGCCGAGACCGTGTGCCCATCTGCGCTGTCCTCACTTCTCGCTGCGCCGCCAGGGCCGAGCTTTCCTTCCCAGAACGGCTGCCGCCTCTACACTCGGTGCGGGAGGCATCGCTGCGGGACAGAGCGAGAGCTTCCGGGCTGGTGAGTCACATTCGCAGCTTCACCCTTTCAGGGGCAGCGCCTATCCTGTGCCCAAGCGGAGGGTCAAGTGCGGGGCATTCGCATCCAGAGGAGGGGCCATGGCTCTGACCATCCTGAGCTCGTGCTTAGATGGTGGGGGGGGGGGGGGCGCTTGGCCTTGGCCTTGGCCTTGAAGGGTGCAGGAGGAAAGAAAGAGCATTCCAGTCAAAGGCAACAGCATGCACCTGGCTGGCGTGGCTCAGTGGTTGAGTGTTGACCTATGAACCAGGAGGTCAGGGTTTGATTCCCGGTCAAGGGCACAGGCCGGGTTTGTGGGCTCCATCCCCAGTGGGGGACATGCAGGAGGTAGCCGATCCATGATTCTCTCTCATCATGGATGTTTCTATCTCTCTCTCCCTTCCTCTCTGAAATCAACACAAATATATTTTCAAAAAGGGAGCGGCATAAAGAAAGCCAGAAAGGCTGAGACAGGTTTGGCTCAGTGGATGGAGCGTCGGCTTGCAGACTGAAGGGTCCCGGGTTCGATTCCGGTCGGGGCCATGTATCTTGCTTGCGGGCACATCTCCACTGTGGAGCGTGCAGAAGGCGGCTGATCAATGTCTCTCTCTCATCGATGTTTCTGGCTTTCTATCCCTCTCCCTTCCTCTCTGAAAAATCAATAAAATATGTTTAAAAAAAAAAAAAAAGGCAGGAAGGGGGATGTGGTGTATTTATAGGCTCCAACAGAATCCAAAGGCCTGTCTAGTGGGGTCCGTACTCTCTCCCAGGATGGGGTTTCTCTTCACCTTGCCACAGTGCTGGGATCATCCCCAAATCTCAAACCAGGGCTGTCCTACAGGAACCCCGCCTTCCCCCACCTGCCAGGGAAGACGCCAGGCGCGCCCCTGTCCCCTGAACTCCAGCCAACGTCTCCGGACACTTCATTGGTTCCGGTTGAGTTCTGCGCCTCTCCCCGGGCCAATCCCCGAGGCCCGGGGAGATTTCTAGGCCCCGGAGGGACTTCCTGGTTGGAGAGACTTCCAGATTAAAGATAACCCCATTCCCTGCGGGGGTACAAACTCCGGCGCTCGCCATTCACTCCTAAATCTGGAGCCGGAGTTGCGATCGGAACGCACCGAACGCCTTCAAAAGCGTCATTAAAGGCAAAGGCAGGACGGCGCGGAGATCTATAATTTTCCCAGCTACACTTTAATTGCCTTCTCTGGCATGCACTGCATAAATTAAGAGCTAGTTAATGCTGTAATGCGTAAAACAATTTCATGCATCTTAAATATTGCACTTGTACTTTAATTCCGCATTAAGTGGTCCCCTGAAATTTTTAAATTTACCAAGTCGCTGCTGTGCTACATGAAAAAGGTGCTAATTAAGTGTTAATCAGTAGCCGGCTAACCTTCCCTGAACCCTGCCCAAGGTCTGCAGAATGACCCGTGGCCAGGAATGCCAGCGATAGCCACGGGACAGAGAGGGCAGACGCAGATCCGAAATGGCTTCTCAGCCGCCTCCAGCCAATGAGGGCCATTTGCTCATTATGCAGTTCTAATTAAACGCCATTCACTAGAGTGGACGAGAGGCTAATAATAATAATAGCATTTAATAGTGCCGGAGCTTTCGCTATTCAAAACACCGGGCAACGCCGGCTCATTAGCAAGCGGGCACCCCTTTCTGGGTAAGGAGAGGGCTTCATAGGGGAGGTCGTTCTAGGAACCCCAGCACCTGCGGAGAGATGGGCACAATGAAAAGAAGTGGCCCCTCCCTTTGAGGGACCCCCATCTTATAGACCAGCGCTGCTCACAGAGTGGTTTGTGGGCCAGGGTTGGTCCCCAGCAAGAGAAGCATGGAAACGGAGAGTAGCCATTCCAACACCTTGAAAGCAACTTGACCTTGCTGTGACATGCCTGCGGTGGGCTCTTGTTGAATGGGAAATAGATTCTTCAAACGTCCATGGTGGGTGGCCTGTGGCAGGGGCTCAAAAATCATACACAGCCCAGCAGGCTGGCTCAGTGGCTGAGCATCGACCCAGGAACCAGAAGGTTGTGATTTGATTCTCGCCCGGGTTACAGGATCCATCCCCAGTGTGGGGCGTGCGGGAGGCAGCCGATCCATGACTCTCGCATCACTGTTGTTTCTCTCTCTCCCTCCATCACCCTTCCTCTCTGAAATCAATACAAATATATTTTTAAAAACTTATTTAAAAATTCATACACAGGAGAAACCAAGATGGCAGCATAGGTGAACACCTAAACTGCTGCCTCACACAACAATTTCAAAACTACAGCTGAAAGACAGAACGGACATCATCCAGAACCACAGGAACGCTGGCTGAGTGGAAATTCTACAACTAGAGGGAAAGAGAGGGGCTCACGGAGACTCAGAGGAGCTGCAAAAAGCTGAGGTACAGAGACATGCGCGTGGAGAGAACAGGAGACAGAGTGCCTGGCTGACTTCCTCTAGCAGGAGGGAGACGGAAACTTCTGACTGCACTGGACACCAGATCCGATTGCACTGAGCCCCAGTTCTGGGCAAGACTCCTACTGGGGGAGTCTGGACTGCTGTGAAAAGGGGGAGTGCACAGAAACTCAGGAGAGCCCGAAAGGCAGAGGTCTGGAGGCACGAACACCTGCACACAGAGGGGGCTGCAATGATGACCAAGGTACACTGAGACTAGGGGCTGACGGGAAGCCAAGGTTGTCTGCTCAGCCCTGAGACTCTGCCCCATCCAAGCCAAACACAGAGGCTTTTGCAGTCTTGCAAGTCTTATATCATAAAGCTGTCTCTAGCACAGAAGTTCTCCCAGTGTAGACACAGCTGATTCTCACAACCAATTGGCTTGGAGGTCAATTCCCCCCAGTGATAACTACAACAATCAAGACTTAACTACAGCTGAAACCGGTTTGGCTCAGTGGATAGAGCGTCTGCCTGCGGGCTGAAAGGTTCCTGGTTTGATTCCAGTCTAGGGCACGTACCTTGGCTGCGGGCACATCCCCAGTAGGGGGTGTGCAGGAGGCAGCTGATCCATGTCTCTCTCTCATTGATGTTTCTAGCTCTGTATCCCTCTCCCTTCCTCTCTGTAAGAAATCAAAATATGTTTTTTTAAAAAGACTTAACTACAACAAGACTGTGCACACAGCCCACAAAGGGGTGCACCAAGAGTGTCCACCTCAGGTAACTGGGGAGGCGGGGCTACTGGGCCACTTAGGACATTTAGCACACAAAGCTACTCTACGAACTCAGGGAAGCAGCGAAAATGCAGAGACAAAGGAACAGATCACAAACGAAAGAAAAGGAGGAAAGCAAACAACTGGATACAGAGTCCAAAATCACGGTTATAAGGTTTTTCAAGAATTTCCTAGAAAAGATGGATACATTTAGCGAGACCCAAGAGGAGATGAAAAAGGATCAACTAGAAATTAAACATACACTGACTGAAATAAAAAATATTATACAGAGACCTAACAGCAGACTAGAGAAACGCAAGAATCAAGTCAAAAATTTGAAATACAAAGAAGCAGAAGACACTCAACTGGAAAAGCAAAAAGAATACAAAAATGTGAAGATAGTGTAAGGAGCCTCTGGGACAACTTCGTACCAACATCAGAATTATGGGGGTGCCAGAAGAAGAGAGAGTGCAAGATACTGAAAACCTATTTGAAGAAATAATGACAGAAAACTTCCCCCATCTGGTGAAAGAAATAGACTTACAAGTCCAGGAAGCGCACAGAACCCCAAACAAAAGGAATCCAAAGAAGACCACACCAAGACACATCATAATTAAAATACCAAGAGCAAAAGACAAAGAATTTAAAAGCAGCAAGAGAAAAACAGTTAATTACCTACAAGGGAGCACCCATACGACTGTCAGCTGATTTCTCAACAGAAACTATGTAGTCCAGACGGGAGTGGCAAGAAATATTCAACGTGATGAATAGCAAGAACCTACAACCAAGATTACTCTACCCAGCAAAGCTATCATTCAGAATTGAAGGGCAGATAAAGATCTTCACAGATAAGAAAAAGCTAAAGGAGTTCATCAACACCAAACCAGTATTATATGAAATGCTGAAAAGTATTGTTTAAGAAGAGGAAGAAGAAGAAAAAGGTAAAGATAAAAATTAGGAACAACAAATACATGTCTATTAACAAGTGAATCTAAAAATCAAGTGAATAAAAACTCCGATGAACAGAATAAACTGGTGAATATAATAGAATCAGGAGCACAGAAAGGGAGTGGACTGACAATTCTCAGGGGAAAGGGGTGAAGGGGGTGCATGGAGAGACTGGGCAAAAATCGTACACCTATGGACGAGATCAACGGGGGGAGGTAAGGGCAGAGGGAGGGGTGGGAACCAGGTGGAGGAGAGCGATGGGGGGAAAAAAGAGGAACAATTGTAATAATCTGAACAATATTTATTAAATTAAAAAAAATTTATACAGTAGTAACCAGAAATTAGACACACACACACACACACACACACTCACACACACACACACACACAGACACACACATTCTGCACCACAGATGGTTCGAGAAGCAGTCATAGACCTATCAGTGTGGAATCAAGGGACATGAGCTGAGTTACAGCCCCACAAATACGGAGAGGAGGCTGAGTGGCATGTTAGTCACACTCATCATGTTTCCTCTGCCTAGAATGTTCTATGTCCCCAGCTCCCCACGTCCCGCCCACCCAACCTCTTTCACATGCACGGAGTCATCACAGTTTCTGGGGAGCCTTGCTAAGACCCTACTTCCAGGGGAAAGGCTTCACTACAGCCCCCCAGCTGCCCCCCCGACCCCTGCACCAGAGCTGCCTCAGTCCCACGCGCTTGGCATTCTGGTACTTTCCACAGGGCACTGAGTACATTTCTGTCGCTTTGCCTCCTGGACTGATTGATCCTTGAAGATAGGGTGATGCTTTGTGGCTGTGAATTCCCAGTGCAGAGCACGCAGTAGACGTTCATGAAATGTGTACCAAAGTTAGTTTTTTAAAAATCACATAAAATATGCATAGCATAAAATTTACCATTTATGACATTGACATCCATTTCCAGAACTTTCTCGTCTTAAAAATGGCCTCCCCATTAAACAGTGTCCCTAGTCTTCCCTCCCCACCCAGCCCTGGCACCCCCACCCCCTTCTACTTGGTCTCTCTGAATGTGACTACTGTAGGGACCCCAGAAAAGTGACATCATCAGTGTTTGACCTGTGGGGGCTGCTGCTTTCCTTCAGTAGGATGTGTTCAGGGTTCAGCAGATTGCAGCATGTGTCAGAATTTCTCTCCTTTTAAAGTGAATTCCGCTTTCAAACCTCCCCCATTATTACACAGCTCGGCAGTGAGTTGGGAGGGCAGCCGCCTACTTCCGCTTGTATCTGCAGCAGAGAAGAGCGGAGAGAAGCCCTGGGTGTGGGTGACCCAGGAGGCGGCAGCCGGAAGCCAAGGGGCCCCGAGCGGGGCAGTTTCCCCAGCACCACATCCGGCCCCTCTGCTCTGGGCCCCGCTCAGCCGCTGGAAAGCCGGAGTTCCCAGCAGGTGTGGCCAGCATGGGCACAGAGTGCAAATGGCAGTAGAAATGGACTAGGAGTCCCACCTGTGGTCCCACCAATAGCTGCTGGGTGGCCTCAGGCAGGTCGCCCGTCCCCTCTGAGCCTAGTCTGTGAGGCGGGAAGTGTGCCTGCCAGGGTTGTGGGGGGATCTGATGAGAGATGAGCACCACGGGGAAACCTCATGCGGGGTTTCAGTCCCCCTGGAAAGGCTGTACTGAGGGAGAAGGCAGGAGGCTATTATTCTCACTTTCCAAGAGAAAGCCTGCATCTTGGGGGCTTCTCTGATTTCTGTTGTTTTTCCGTCTTCCACCCTCAGACCTTCGCTTGGTGGACTTCCGGTCCCATTCAGCTGAAGGCCATTCCCCACCATTCCCTCTGAGAAACAGAGGCGCCAGAGTTCATTCAGGCACCGGGGAACAGGTGGGGAGTCTGCGCTGTGCGTGTGTGTGTGTGTGTGTGTGTGTGTGGAGGGGGGCTGCTGGTTACAAAAGGCAAAGAAGCCAAGTGGCTGGCCCTGGAGGGGCCCAGTGTCACCCCCGACCCCTGTGTAAGCAGATGTTCACATCTTCCACTTGCCCCTTCAGGCCCATGCTCCAGCCCCTCCTCCTGCCCTGTGCCCAGAAGCTGGCCCATCTGCCACCTCTGAGCACTTCCTGTCACAGCAGCCTCGGCCAATGGCGAAGCCCGTCCTGAGCTCAGAGGCGGGAGGAGGAGGCGAGGACTTATTTGCCTCATGAAGTTGGCCTGGGTGACCGTCCCTTCCAGGGAGGGTCTTGCTCCTTTGAGGGGAGCCTCTCTACTGCCCTCGGATCCCCCTCAGTCTGGGTGACCACAACCTCCTCTTAGCTTTTTGGTCTAGGGTGGTGACAACTCCACTGCTAAGAAATAGCTTCCTAGGCTCAGTGTCTGAGAGTCGACCTATGACCCAGGAGGTCACGGTTTGATTCCGGTCAAGGGCACAAGGGCACAAACCCGGGTTGTGGGCTCCATCCCCAGGGTGGGGCGTGCAGGAGGCAGCCGATCCGTGCTTCCCATCAGTGGTGTCCCTACCTCTCTCCCACAGCCCCTCCAAGCTGCTCATTTCAGGGTGTCGCTGAAGGAAACAAACAGGGCAGGAAACACCCAAGAGGATGAGCGATGAGGCTGGGGGGCGCCTCCCTGGGCTTCTGTGTGGGGGGTGGGGTGGGGGGGGGTGAGGGGTTGTTCGTAGGCCATCATTCAGCGGAGCCTGACTTCACGCGCCCCTTCTGTTCCAGAAGGACCGGGTCCTACGGCTGGGCTGGGGCATCGGTTGTGGCGGCCACCCCGGCCCCCTCACCAAGACCCTGCATGAGCCCCTCCCCGACAGAGGCTGCTCCTCTGCCCCCACTGAGCAAGGGCGGGTACAAGACCCGCCCCTCGACCACAGCTGATTGGACAAGGAATGGGCACCTGACCCGACTGGACCAATCAGATGCCCTCCCAAGAAGAGGGCCTGCAGACAGCTGCGGGGGCCTGGTGGTGGGTCTGGGGGCGGCCCCGGGAGGAGGCCAGAGGGCACGTGCGGGGGCAGCGGCTGGGAGGAAGGAAGGGGCAGCTCGCAGGAAGCTGAGACCTCGGAGCAGCGGGCAGAGAAAGCGACGCCGCAGCTGCCACGCTTCCTGCCGGCACCCGGTGGCTGCTTCCGACCCGGAGGCCGCTGCGCTTCCTGTCCTTGACTCTGAGATGGCCTCGTGCTCTTCCCATAAATCCTCCCCTTGCCCTCGCGCCTGCGCAAGTGGCCTTCCGTTCGGTGCTGCGAGGCCATCCCCGCCTGCGGCAGCCGCGTGATGCAATTAGCTCAGGGTCCCTACGGGGAGATGGATCCTCGCTGCAGACTCTGCCATCAATCTCCAGCCTCCACCTGGCTTCCCCTGCCAGCCAGCCGGCGTCCTTCTGCCTTCACTTTCGTTCTCACAGGCCACCAAGGAGCTCGTGTCACCGGATCCCACGCCCTGCCCTGCCCTGCCCGTTCCTCCTCCATCACCCTCTCCCCGCGCGGCTCCTTAGACACCCCTCTCTTCTGCTCTGCATGCGTCCCCTTCCGAGCTTTCCTTTGAGTCCCCACCTTGTCTGCTCTGTAAGCCTCCTCTTAGCATTCCTTTCTGGCTCTCCTGGCAACCCCCCGCCCCCCGCAACCCTGTGGTTTGTGTTTTTAAAATATATTCTTAGAGATGTCAGAGGGGAAGGGAGAGGGAGAGAGAGAAACATCCATGATGAGAGAGAATCATGGACCGGCTGCTTCCTGCACGCCCCCCACTGGGGGATGAAGCCGGCAACCCAGGCCTGGGTCCTGGTTCACGGGTTGACTGAGCACACCAGCCGAGGCCAGACTCTACCAGTTCTGAGCTGAGCTCAGGCACTGAGATAGCAAGTCACAACTGGCAAGACCACATCTCGCTGCTTCCTGGCAGCCCAGACCTCCCAGCTCCCACTCTCCACGCTCTGCCCCCAAATGCCCCCCATTAAGAGGGTCCTGTTTTGCGGGAGCCCTGAATTTTGAGGATGGTAGGTTCTCCTGCTTCAACCCAACCACCAGACTTGTTCCCCCGCTCCTGCTGAGCACAGGCCTCGAGTGGGGCCTCTGAGGGTCTTCCTGGTCTGAGAGCAGTTCTGCACTTGACTTTCAGTCACCCCACCACTGTGCTGGGCGTGACCTGGGAGGCAGCCACTGTGAGAAGAGGAAACGGATCAGGTGCTTTTAGTCACATGTGGTTATGGAAATGTAAATTGATTAAAATGAGCCCAGCCAGATGTGGCTCAGTGGTTGAGTGCCAACCTGTGGACTGAAGGGTCACGGTTTGATTCCCTGTCAGGGCACATGCGCTGGTTGCAGACTACTGGGGTGTGCAGGAGGCAGCCGATCCATGATTCTCATCATTGATGTTTTTCTCTCTCCCTCTCCCTTCCTCTCTGAAATCAATACAAATATATGAACAAATACAGTGGTACCTCAAGATGTGAATTTAATTCGTTCTGTAACCTTGAGGCATGGGAAACTATGAGAAGCTCGAGTCTCGGTAAACTGGTGGGTCATGTGCAGCCGGCCGATCCACATGATGACTCCTATCTCAACTGTTGCTCGTATTTCAAAGCAAAAATTGATGGCTCGTATCTTAAAAATCTCATATATTAGGGCACTCGTATCTCGAGGTACCACTGTATATTAAAAAATATTCTGTGACTCCCAGATCAGCCTCTGATTGGCTGGTCCTAAGTCCAGGGCTCTTTCTAGCCCAATCCGCTGCAGTCATTGGGGTGGGATGCACTCCACGGGAAAGACTCTGGCTACCCAGATGGCAGGGCATGAAGGGCAGGCAGGTTCCCTGAGAGAGGAGCGTGAGGTGCAGACATCATGGGACTTGGCTAACCCAGGATAGAGAGAAACCACACAGTCACCAACGATGAACAAAGAGGCCCCTCCCCTCCCTTTCTTCTGACCTCTGGCAGACATTGTGGTTGTGACTCTGTGCTTGGCAGAATCAGGAATGCCAAAATGAATGAGAAAAGGTAGTGTGGCCTCAGTGATCCAGGCTCTTCTAAGCTGGATGACCTTGAGCAAAGCGCTGAACTTCTCTGTGCCTCAGTTTTGCCATCTGAAATGGTGCATAACAACAGTGCCTCCTCCGTCCCAGGGTTGTGAGCTGCTTAGAATAGTGGGGGGAAACATAATAAGCATTATGTAAATGTTGACTGGAACTATTAGCAGCCTGCCGGATCACAGATGAGTAATGAACGTGGAATGACAATGAACGTGATAATCAGGGTGGACGAGAACGGGGCGTGATTTCAGGCGGCCCCACTGGCTCTACCGTGTCTGTTCCCCAGTAGGAACCACTCCTGACCCCCTGATCTGCTGCTTCTCGGATTCACATTTCTAAATGTTGTGCTGCTGCGGCTGCTCCTGGATTTGTGAGCCCCGGGCATTACCCATCTGTGCTGGGTTGAAGTGTGTCCCTCCAGAAGACCCGAAGTCCTAGCCCCAGCACCTGTGAACGTGACTTTTTTTGTTGTTAATCCTCACCTGAGGGTAGTTTTCCGTGGATTTTTAGAGAGAGTGGAAGGGAGGTTGAGAGACACAGCGATTGTTTTGCCTTCCACACACGCCCCAACCAGGGCCTGGACTGGGGAAGAGCCTGCACCCAAGGTATGTGCCCTTGACCGGAATCAAACCGAGGACCCTTCAGTCTGCAGCCAACACTCTAACCACTGGACCATACTGGCTGGGGTCAATGTGAGCTTATTTGAAGGTAGGGTCATGGCAGATGATTGAGTTAAGACGAGAGCGGGAGAGGCTGGGAGAGGGCCCCGGATGGGCCCTTCCCTGTGCCCCCAGAGCTGGGAGACACCCCATTTCAGTGGGTTAAGCCATGTAGTGTGTGCTTTGTTATGGCAGCATCAGAAAACAAAGCCACCCCTGGGTTTTTGCTTGACAGTTAAATTTACCCCCCTCCCCCACACCCATACCGCTGCTTGCTCCTATTATCCTAAGAAATTATATCACAATTTTTTGTTAAACCAATATGCACTGTCTATAAGTATGTAAATGTATTCATTGCCATGCTATCCACTATGCTAGGAATCCGTGTCCTTTACAATACGAATTCTTGTTTTCCTTAGAGTTAATATTTATCTCTCCCCCGCTTTCAGTTTATTCAGCTTTCCCGAGTTCATCCCAAAGGTGGGTCTGCACATCTCTTCTGAGTCCATTCAAATAACCCCTTGCTTCTCTGTTTGGTTTGGTTTCTCCTGGAGATCCGTCCCGTCATCCTGCGTGCTGGTTCCACACCAGGCCTGTGCCCACGGGTTCCCGAGGACCTGTCCTCCCATCTCCTCTTAGCCTCGCTCCCACGTTTGCGATCGCCAGTTTCCAAATCCCACGCTGGTCAGAGGCGGTCAGCTCAGTATAGGGCCGGCTTTGGGCAGCCGCACTGACCCCTTCTGACCTCTGCTTTCCTGGGGCCTTGGATTTGACCTGTGACCTCTCACTCCTCAATACCCCCCTCCCAGACACACACACACACACACAGATTGGCTATGAGGGGACCAATGAACATTTATACCGGCCTCGGGCGCTGGGGCCACCTCTGTCAGACTCCTTGGAGCCCTTCAAAGAGCCCTCATTCAAGCATGACCTTGGATGGAGCCTTGAACTTGCTGTTCCTTCAGCTGGGAGTGTCTTCTCGTTGTTCTTCATCTGCCTCTCCCCATCATTCACTTCTCAGCTCCCATGGCGCCACCTCAGAGAAGCCTTCCCTGACCACCCCCACTCAAGCCAGTACTTTGGAAACATATTATCCTGTTTTATCTCCTCCAAAGTGCTGATAGGATACCCACTTGTTTCTTTTATATATAAACTAGAGACCCGGTGCGTGAATTCGTGCATGGGTGGGGTTCCTTGACCTGGCCAGAGATTGGACTGATCGGGGCCACCTTGCCAAGTCTGGATCGGAGCTGATCAGAGCTGATTTGGGCTGGCCAGGTGGGAGGAGGGAACACAGGTGGTTGGCCGGCCACGGGAGGTTGGCTGTGGGAATGCACTGGCCACCACGGGACAGCTCCTGTGTTGAGCGTCTGCCCCCTGGTGGTCAGTGCACGTTATAGTGACTTGTTGACCAGTAGTTCTGGTGGTTCTGCTGTTCAGTCATTGGGCTTTTATATATCCCATCTAATAAAAAGGAAATATGCTAATTGACCCTCATGCCATCCCAAAGATGGTGGCACCCCCACTCAATAAAGAGGGAATATGCTAATTGCCCTGCCCTCAAAGATGGCAGCACCCACAGCCATAAGGAGGGAATATGCTAATTCCCTCACATCCTCAGATGGCAGCACCCACAGCCACAAGATGGCAGCACCCGGTTCCCTCAGCCCCCCTGGGGCATCAGGCATGCAGCAAGGCCAGGCCTGGCCCCAGGTGGGCCTGGCTGCTCTGTGTGCCTGCCTCTGGCGTCCCCGAGTCCCCTCAGCCCCTCAGCCACCAGGGCCAGCCCAAGGTGCAGGCAAGCCTCAGATGTCAGCTGCCCACCGCCCAAGGCTGCCCAAGGTGCAGGTAACCAGGACCGGCTGAGGCTTGCACTGTCGGCAGTGGCAGCAGCAGAGGTGTGATGGGGCATTGCCTTCCACTGATCGCTGATATATATATATATATATATATATAATGTTATTGATGTCAGAGAGGAAGGGAAAGAGAGAGAGAAACATCAATGATGAGAGAGAATCATTGATCAGCTGCCTCCTGCACACCCAACACCAGGGACTGAGCCCACAACTTGGGCATGTGCCCTTGACTGGGAATCTAATCGAGGACCCTTCAGCCACAGGGCAATGCTCTATCCACGGAGTCAACCCAGTTCGGGCATCCACTTGTTTCTTTATGGGATGATACACTGTCTCCCCCATTTGGTATATAAACTTGCAATGGACTGAATGTTCGTGTCCCCCCAAAATTCGTATGTTGAGTCCCTACCCCACAATGTGTGGTATTGGGAGGTGGGGCCTTCAGGAGGTGCTTAGGTCATGAGGGTGGAGCCTCACGATAGGCTGTTCTTTATTCCTGGCTCTGGCCACCTCCTCAGGAAAACATCTGTATTGCTGACACTCCTGTGGAGAGGGCAGTAGAGGTCCAGGGGGTGCCAGGCTGAGTGCCCCTGATTTTGGAGCATTTACAGGCCCGGGAAGAGGCTGTTGATCATTACTCAATGCGAGTATAACCCTAACTGGACACCAGTATCTGCAGGGAAGTAACTTTAATCTAGAAAACTGACTTAGACTGTGGAAGTCAGGAGAATGTCTTGGAGAAAGAGACAAACACGCTAAGATACAAGGACTAATGGGAAAATCATTGCAGACAGAGGGGACAGCATGTGCCAATGTCCTGTGATGGGAGGTCACATGACGTATTTGAGAACTCATACAACATGGGGGTGGCCAGCAAGGGACAGTCCTTGCAGGCCTTGTAGTAAGTCAGGGGTCATGATGTGGGTTTGGACCCTTATTTGGAAAACAATAGGCAGCCATTGGAGAGTTTAAGTGGGAGTGTGATGGAACCAGATTTGTGCTGTGAAATGGTCTCTTTGGAAACCACACATAGCCCAGCTGTGGTGGCTCAGTGGTTGAGCGTTGACCTGGGAACCAGGAGGTCATGGTTCGATTCCCAGTTAGGACATATGCCCAGTGTGGGGTGAGCAGGAGGCAGTTGATCAATGATTCTCGCTCATCATTGGTGTTTTTCTCGCTCCCTCTCCCTCCCTCTCTGAAATCAATAAAAATATATTCTAAAAAAAGAAAAGAAACCACACAGAGACTAGATCAGTGGGCTGGGCAGGCAGAGGGGGGCGCATGAAAGGGTACTAGAGTGGATGCTGGGAGGTGATAAGAGGGAGAGCATACAGTGATACAGCACATCATCCACTCTCAGTTGAACAAGAGCCCAGAAGCCTGATCTGACAGAGAGACCAAAAACCAGATCTGAGTCCAAGTTCTAGCTGTGCTTCTTACCAGCTGGGTGACCTCTAGCAAGTGTCTGCACCTCTCTGTGCTGCATTGCCCTCACATGTACATAAGCATAAGAAGGCCTACTTGTTGGGCTGTCCTGCAGATCGCAGGAGAGACGGCACAACGTGCCTGGCAGGTCAAGAGACTGTCCCCCTAACCACTCCCCTGCAGGCCTGGTCACCCCTACCTGCCCTCCCCTGCAGGCCTGGTCACCCCAATAGGATCGAGCCTAAACAAGCAGTCGGACATCCCTCTCACAATCCAGGACTGCTGGCTCCCAACTGTGCCAAGGTGCCCTGAGTCCTGCAAACCTTTCCGGGTGGCATGCACTTCTGACCAAGTTCGTTTTTGCTACAACTGACGTCGTATACGCTGCGCTTTTGAGAATGTTCTGTTCTGCCGCCAAATACAAGGAAGCGAGGGGGGTGGATACAATGAGCAATTGATGCGTCAGTTAGTAACCTGGGAGCAATGGCAGCCAGATAAGGCAGAGCATATGCGTGAACATAGAGAGACACGAAGGAGCACCGCGTTCCTAATATTCATGAGGCACTAAATATATGTAAGGCACCTGAGGAACTAAATATTCATGAGGCACTGAATATACATGAGGCAGAGAGGCACTCAGTACCCAGCCCTTGGTAAGACTCCTGGCCCCATGTGTCCTGGGCCCAGGACATGCAAATCACCTCCCGCTGCTCTTCGGGCTAATTGGGGGAGTGCAGCTAGCCCCTCTGCCCCCCCCCCCGTCTCTGCTCTCTCCCACAGAGCATGCACACCATGGCCCCAGGCACCCTCCAGACGTCTGTACACCTCAAGCCTCAACTGTGGTCTCAGAAAGCACAGCAGCAGAGGGTGAGGCTGATGGAGGGAGCAGAGGGAGAGCAAAAGTATCGCCCCCCAACCCCCCAGGATTCAGGCAGCGGGTTCCTGCCATCCACAGTGCAAACTAGCCTCTCTTTGCTTCCCCTATGTGTTTCCAGTTGCTTTATTGCACAGTGTGCTTTGAGCTACACACACACACTAGAGGCCCAGTGCATGAAATTTATGCATGGGGGGTGTCCTTCAGCCCAGCCTGCTCCCTCTCCAATCTGGTACCCTTTGAGGGATGTCCAACTGTCTTTTTAGGCCTGATCCCTCTCACAATCCAGGACTGCTGGCTCCCAACTGCCCACCTGCCTGCCTTCCTGATTGCCCCTAACCGCTTCTGCCTGCCAGCCTGATCACCCCTAACCACTCCCCTGCCAGCCTGAGTGATGCCTAACTGTTCCCCTGCCAGCCTGCTTGCCTCTAACTGCCCTCCCTGCAGGCCCAGTCACCCCCACCTTCCCTCCCCTGCAGGCCCGGTCCCTGCCAACTGCCCTCCCCTGCTGGCCATCTTGTATTCACATGGGGGCAGGACCTTGTGACCATATGGGGGCAGTCATCTTGTGTGTTGGAGTGATGGTCAATCTGCATATGACTCTTTTATTAGATAGAGGCCTGGTGCACAGGTGGGGGCCAGCTGGTTTGCCCTGAAGGGTGTCCTGGATCAGGGTGGGTGTTCCCTTGGGGCATGGGGTGGTCTGGGCAAGGGGTCTGTGGTGGTTTGCAGGTCAGCCATGGCCCCCACCCCCTGCGACCCAAGCAGAGGCCCTTGTAATGGAATTTATTTATCTTCTACAATTGAAACTTTGTAGCCTGGAGTGGAGCCAAGCCTTCTGCTTGCTTAGGGGTGGCAGGCATTGAAACTTAAAAAAAAATTTTTTTATTAATGTATTACATGTGTACATATCTTCCCATTGCCCCTCCCCCACTCCCATGAGGCATTGAAACTTTGTTGCCTTAAGCAGAGGCCTGGGTCCACCAGGGTGTATGGAAAGCTTGGCTTCCTCCATCGCCAGGGGCAACCCAAGCCTCCCTCCTGCTCTCTCTGTGGCCATAGCCATCTTGGTTGGGTTAATTTGCATACTCACTCTGATTGGCTGGTATGGCTGGTAGGCGTGGTTTGTGGGTGTTGCAGAGGTGTGGCAATTTGCATATTACTCTTTTATTAGATAGGATTTATTGATTTCAGAAAGGAAGAGAGAGGGGAAGAGAGATAGAAACATCAATAATGAGAGAATATCATTGATCAGCTGCCTCTTGCACACCCCACACTGGGGTTTGAGCCCGCAACCCAGGCACATGCCCCCGACCGGAATAGATTCGTGACCTCTTGGTTCCTGGGTCAACGTTCAACAGCTGAGCCACGCCCAGCCGGTCTGATTGGAGCTCTTTCCGTGGGTTTCGGAGCCTTTCTTTCCTGTGATCCCTGGGTTAGCTTGCTGGCAGCGGGCAGTGATTTCCCCGTGACAACAGCGATGATGGAAAACAAACCCCTCCTGGCGCCACGTCAGATGGAACATTGTTCTGAGCAGGTCAGGCATGGGGGTTAGGAGCTTGGGAAAGGCGTGGCGAGCGCCCGCCAGCTGCGGGGAATTGGTGATTACCTGGAATGGGTAAGCACTTGCCTGCAAACAGTGCGAAGCTGAAGAGTGATAGTGTGGGCGCCTGGAAAGATGCTGAAAAACTGCCCAGCCAGCGTGGCTCGGTGGTTGCGTGGTGACCTGTGAACCAGGAGGTCACGGTTTGATTCCCAGTCAGAGCACAGGCCCAGGTTGTGGGCTTGATCCCCAGTACGGGGTGTGCAGGAGGCAGCTGATCCATGATTCTCTCTCATCATGGGTGTTTCTCTCTCCCTTCCTCTCTGAAACCAATAAAGATATATTTTAAGAAAAGATGGCTAATGATCAGGGTCTGTCTTCGGGGGAAGACACATCAGAGTGACTCGGAAGGAAAAGTCTGGAAAGAAAAGTGATGACTGGAAGGACAGCAGGGCAGCTGTGTGAACTTGGCATGACCTTTCCGATTTCGCTCAGCAATAGGTAAACACGTCAGGCTTTTAAAATAGCATTTCCTGTGAGTGGCCCGTTAATTAGTATTAATTAGCAGCTCGTAGTTTCTAATCGGCGGTTTGCAAGTTAAGACGTTTGGGTGGAGAGTCATTAAAGGGAAAGGTGAGCCGAGACTGGTTTGGCTCAGTGGATAGAGTGTCGGCTTGCAGACTGAAGGGTCCCAGGTTGGGTTCCAGTCAGGGGCTTGTACCTTGCTTGCGGGGACATCTCCAGTGTGGGGCGTGCAGGAGGCGGCTGATCGATGTCTCTCTGTCATCAATGTTTCTGATTTTCTATCTCTCTTCCTTCCTCTCTGTAAAAAATCAATAATATATATATATATATATAT
>JAAGEH010000137.1:6373189-6396301 GCA_011751065.1 Lasiurus cinereus
CGCTCAGGGTTCGAAAGCACCCCTGAGCAGTCGCCCCTGGTGCTGGACACAGACACACCCCTACTCTCCTTCCCGAGTGGCTTCTGTGGCCAGTGACGCCTTCCCCACCCTGTGCAGAGGCGCTGCCCGCCTGCCTGTTCCAGCACGTTCTCTCTCATCGGCCGCCTGGCTGGAGGAACCTGCAGAGGCAGAAGCTGCTGATCTGTGGGAGCAGCCCAGGTTTCTGCCCCCGGGGAGGGGAAGCGTGCCAGCCTGCAGAGTGGGATGGAAGGGGCCAGAGCCGGTTTCTAGAAGCTCAGGCAGAGAGAGCTGTGGGTCCCAATCCTGATGCAGACTCTGGTAACATACATGGGCTGTGCTAAGCCATCAGCTTTTTTTTTGGGGGGGGAGGGTGTTATTTCTCAACAGGAGTGACTGAGCTACCACCCAACAGGGTAGGGGGGTGTTGTTACAAAATCTCTGAGACTCACCCTGACTGGTGTGGCTCAGTGGCTAGAGCATTGGCCTGCAGACTGAAGGGTCCTGGGTTTGATTCCGGTCCAGAGCACAGACCCAGGTTGCAGGCTCGATCCCCAGTGGGGGGCGTGCAGGAGGCAGCCAGTCAGTGATTCTCACTCATCATGGATGTTTCTCTCTCTCCCTCTCCCTCTCTGACATCCATACAAAAACAAGGAATGATGGAGCCCTTCCTTGAACCCTCTCCAGGGACCTAAAACTCAAGCCCAGCCCCCAGGGGTGTGCACTCCAGGCCCGAGTTCCAGCCCCAGCAGCGTCAGGCCACCGTCGGGGTCGGTAGGATGGCGCAGCCGCGAGAAAGGAGGCTCTCTGAGGCCCGATCGGTCTAGAAAGGGTCACTGGCCTTGGCCACACCGAGCCGTGCCCCAGAAAGTGGGCTCAGGCGGCCAAGCCCGGCGTTTGGAGGGCGGGCATCCGGATGCGTGGCGCCCGCACTCTGAAGGGGCCCACAGGCTCGCGGGGAAAGGAAGGTGGCCGGGCAGGGTGCGAGGCCTGCGGACGCTCTGGGCGCTGGGAGAGGCCTCAGCCCCGAGGGGAAGCCCACCGGTGGCGGGGAAGGCGGGCGTTCACTCGGCGGCCTAGAGAGGGCCTGTGATTGACAGGCGCGCTCTGTCAATCTGGGCGAGGGCTGGAGAGCCAGGACCACCAGACACACAGGGGGCGAGTTTGAGGCGCTCTGGGGGCGGGGCTGGGGGAGACTGAGCCAGAGCCGCGGGGAGCTCCCTCTTCCCGGGCTTATTACGGGGTGTCTGCCTTGGCCAGATTGTCCGAAGGACTTGTCAGTGATGTGGGTGCCAGGCCCCTCGCCCTGCTGCCAGGTCCAGATGACGCCACTGTGTGTGTCACGAGGCTTGGCTTGGGGTGGGGGTGGGGTGGCAGCGACGGTTTCATTATACAAAGGATGGGGACTCGCTCGGCGCCGAATACACATCTGATCAGGAATGCATTGCGCGCCGGGGCTCCGAACGGCATTTTAAAAATAAAATCCCAGCGCCCTATTTTCTAAGTTTACAGACGATTTTAAATGCGGTGCTTGCCGTCATTGTGGGCAGCTACAGATGACAGTACAGGAGGTGGGGGAGCCCTGCCCCCCACGAAAGCCAGCCAGCCAGCTCATCCCCTGTATTTAACGCGGGTCTTTTCCCCGCACATCCGCTCAAGTATCATTGTGATCAACTGTACACGCAATTTGGTAATTTGCTCTTTTCTTGCTCAACGTAGTGATACAAGCATTTTTCATGTTATTACAAACTCCCGGTAAACATCATTTTTAATGGCTCCATAATATGGATTGTATTTTCAATTTTCATTAAATTTCTGTTTTATCTTCAGCTGACTGCTTGGAGGGCCCTAATTCCTGCCAGCCCCGATATGCGCATCTGTTTATCAGGAGGTGCGTTCCCACCGCAGCCGGCCCCTTGTCTGAGGGGGAGGGGTGCAGACAAGGAATGGGATGGCTGCGGGCTCTACTGGTACCTGGGGTCACCCAGGGATGCCCCCCGCACTGGCCTGGCAGGCCTCCCATGGACCCTGGGCGGCCCGGAGTCTGTCCACATTTCAAACCTTCTGTCCTGTTGTGTCCCGACCTTTGCTGCTTCTTACAGAGACCGCATGGCCTATGTAGGATTAAAAATGACGGTCCCGCCAAAACCGGTGTGGCTCAGTGGATGGAGTGTCGGCCTTCGGACGGAAGGGTCCCGGGTTCGATTCCGGTCAAGGGCACGAACCTTGGTTGCGGGCACATCCCCAGTGGGGGGCGTGCAGGAGGCGGCTGATCGATGTCTCTCTCTCATCGATGTTTCTAGCTCTCTATCCCTCTCCTTTCCTCTCTGTAAAAAATCAATAAAATATATTTTTAAAAAAAGACCATCCCCAGAGGTTAGGCGCACTGTGATGGAAGAGAGGGGTTAGGGCTGGTTTAAAGTGGTGGCAGGCAGGACACAGGCGTCCACGGGGTGGTAGGAAGCTCTGTGCAAAATATTTGACCTCCGACTTCTACAGATAAGGGAAGTGTGTGTCAACACCAGGGAATGTATCCAATCTCCCTGCTTAAGAGAAGAAAGGACTTACAGCTCCCCCAAACACACAAATGGGACTGGATGTTTCACTCCTTAAGAGACACTCTCCAACCTCAGTGTGTGTGTGTGTGTGTGTGTGTGTGTGTGTGTGTGTGTGCATGCGTGCACGTGTGTGCATGTGCAGTTCTATGGATTTTAACACATTTAGATTCACTCAGGATGCTCGAATCACTTTCTTCGCCCAGACAACGCCTCGCTTCCCTTTGTAGTCAAGTCTGCTCCCACCCTGGATGTCTGGCAAGCCCGGGTCCATCACCAGTCTACACATGGAATCATGTGACTCATGTGCTGTTGAAGAGGGGCTTCTGTCGCTCAACACAATGCCTTTGAGATCTGTCCAAGATGAGAATATCAATCACTCATTTCTTTTTTTAAAAAAATATATTTTATTGATTTTTTACAGAGAGGAAGGGAGAGGAATAGAGAGTTAGAAACATGGATGAGAGAGAGACATCGATCAGCTGCCTCCTGCACGCCCCCCACTGGGGATGTGCCTGCAACCAAGGTACATGCCCCTGACCGGAATCGAACCTGGGACCCTTCAGTCCACAGGCCGATGCTCTATCCACGGAGCCACACCGGTTTCAGCAATAGTTCATTTCTTTTTATGGCTGAACAGTTTCCCATCGTGCTATTCGGGTTGTGTTAGGGTTGGGGTGATGTTGACTAGAACTGCCATGAACATTCATGGACAGATTTTTTGTATGAACATACATTTCCATTTCTCTTGGGTAACTAACCTAGGGGTAGGATTGCTGGGTCATGTGGAAAATTGTATGTTTAACTCATTTATTTATTTATTATTTTTCAATACGTTTTTATTGATTTTGGAGAAGAAGAAAGAGGAAGAGAGAGAGAGAGAAACATCAATGATGAGAGAGAATCATGGACCGGCTGCCTCCTGCATGCTTCCTACTGGGGATGGAGCCCACAACCAAGGCATATGCCCTGACCAGAATCAACTCCAGGACCCTTCAGTCTGCAGGCTGACACTCTAGCCACTGAACCACACTGTGTGTTTAACTCTGTATGAAGCTGCCAAACTGAGGAAGCGGGTGAGAGTTCCAGTGCCTCCGCATCCTTGTCAGCACCTGAGAAGGTCAGCGTTTCCAGTTCAGCTGCTCTGATAGGTACGCGATATGCATCTCATTAGCGTTTTAATTTGCATTCCCTAATGGCTAATGATGTTGACATCACTTTCTGTTTATTTGCCATCTGTTATCTTCTTTGGGGAGCTGCCTGTCTTTTGGCCATTTTTAATTGGGCTGTTAGTTTTCCTGCTAATGAATGTTGAGGATGCCTTATATATGTGGTATCCACGTCTTTTATTGCATACGTGATTCGCAAATCTGTTCTCCAGTCTTCAAGTTGCTCTTTCATCCTCTCAACAGTGTCTGACAGAGCAAAAGCTCTCGATTTCCATGAAGTGAAGTGTAGACCAGCTATGCTTCTGTTCGAAGGATTCTGCCTGACCCTGGGGCATGGAGATTTTCTCCGAAGTTCTCATCTGAAAGTCTTACAGTCTGACACTTTGCATTTGTGCCTATGATCTGCACGGAGTGGCCAGATGATGCTGATCTCTGAACACATAATCATCTGGCCACTCAGTGTCTATCCTATAGAATAAAAGGCTAATGTTCAAATTGTCCCCTCGGCCAGGAGTTCGACCAGCAGGCAGGCCGGCCAACTGCCCATGTCCTCTCCCTCTGGCCAGGCTGGCCAGATCCCACCCATGCACGAATTCATGCACCAGGCCTCTAATACACACACACACACACACACACACACACACACATACTGAGTGGCCAGATAATTATGCGTTCAGAGATCATAATAATCTGGCCAATCAGTGAATGTTCTATAGAATAAAAGGCTAATATGCAAATGGTCCCCTCGACAAGGAGTTCGACCAGCAGGCAGGCCGACCAACCGCCCATGTCCCCTCTCCCTGGCCAGGCTGGCCAGACCCCACCCATGCACGAATTCATGCACCGGGCCTCTAATTAATATATATACACTGAGTGGCCAGATTATTATGCGTTCAGCAATCATTGTCATCTGGCCACTCAGTGCATTTTAAGTTAGTTTATATAAGGTGTGAGGTTGATATTAAGGTCAGTGTTTTACATATGGATGTCCAATTGCTGCAATACCATTTGTTGAAGAGGCTAGCCTTTCTCTGTTGAATTCCGTGTGTCTTTCTCCAAAAATCGATCAGCCATATTTTGGCGAGTCTCTGTCTGGTCTCTCTCCTCTGTCCCATTGATCTATGTGTCTGTCCCTCTACCAATCCCACACCGTCTCGCTGTGGCCTTATATTTACTCTTAACATCAAGTAGTGAGATTCTTCCCCAACTTTTTTCTTTCCAGAAAATTACTTTGGCTGTTCTGGTCCCTTTGCGCTTCCCTGGACGCTTAGAGTCAGGTTGGCTGGTCCCACCAAACCTGCTGGAGCTGTGGACCCGCTCTGTCTCTTCCCCATCTTGCTTTGTTGGCTTGGTTTCAGGATTGGCTTCCTCTCGGGGAGGAGGCACATCGCTAAAGGTTTGCTTTCCTTAGACCCAGGTCCGTCTTCCGCCCTCAGCCTGGGGGGACAATGTGATCTCGCTGGCAATGTCACCCGCTGGGGGCAGAGTGCGTCTTAGCACACTCGTCCATGCAGGTGCTAGAGAATCATATTTTGGTGTTGGTGCATACATGAGTGTCCTTAGGTACATGTGTGTGTAATATGTGGGTGCCCACACATAGACACATATGGGAGCCGGCATGTACATGCACACAGGCATGCATGGCCTCCCTCCTCCTCTCTGTGTAAGCAGCCGTGTGATGCGGGCTGAGAAGGGAAGCTATTTGTTTCACATGCAGAAGCCAGAGACGTGACCTTGAACGAAACAGCACAAATGCACATATAGGGAGCCCTTAGCAACTGCTCGTTGTAAGAAAGGAAGGAATGGGGTGGCAGGGGGAGCCAGGGAACAAGAAGGTGGGGGGAGGTGGAGAGCGAGAGCAAGGCTGACCCTTTCCCAGGGGGGCTGTACCCCACAGTGCCCGCCAGGCTTTCTCAGAGCCCTGACAGGGAAGAGGTGAGAACTGGGAGCCCCTTTGGGCATCTGGCTGGGAGAGCGAGCCCCGCTGACAGAGATCGGTCCCCGAGGGAAGGACACATGGCTGCTGGGTCAGCACAGTGCCGCCCCCCCTCCACCCCCGCCTCTGCAGGCCCAGGTGGCTGCAGGGATCAGGAACTCGCTCAGCCTCCGGCAAAGGGCCGTGGGGACTTGGCTGCTGTGGCCCCTCCCGGAGGCGGTGGTCCATCCAGGGGCGGTGGCCCTGCTGAGGGGCCCCGGTTCCTGAGCCACAGAGGGCATGGGGCGACCTCCCCTCCAGCTGGCGGGGCTCGGCGGCAGAGGCTGGCCGCACGCAGGGGGCCTGCACGCAGACTCAGACGCTGGCTCTCCCACCTCCTGCTTCCGCCACATCAGCTGCCTTTGGGGGGGACAGAAGGGTGACAGCCCAGGAAGCAGCAATCCAGCCCCCAGGGACCCACACGCATCCTCCCACGACGGTATCTGGGTGGGGAGTGTAGGTCAGTGGTGGCCCAGGACCCACACTTCTGAGCGCCTTCTCCCCCGCCCATCCTCCCCCGCCCATCGCCTCAGGGGCTCCTGGGATCTGCAGCAGCCCAGCCCCCAGAGGACCTTGGGGTGCGCTGCCTGCGTGCAAATCATCTCTTTAAATGCATTTTACTGCTTTCAGACAGGAAGGGATGGGGGGGGGAGAGAAACATCAGTGAGGAGAGAGAATCATAGATCGGCTGCCTCCTGCACGCCCCACGTTGGGGATGGAGCCCACAACCCGGGCCTGTGCCCTGACCAGGAATCGAACCGTGACCTCCTGGTTCCTAGGTGGAGGCTTAACCACTGAACCACACCGGCCGGGCCCCCTGAAGCTCTTACCTCCCCAAGCTAAGTGGGCTCAGCCCTAACCCCTCCTGCCCCCCTTTATGCTCCTCCCTCGAAGAGGGTGCCCGCGGGTAAATATTTTCACCTGTGGGAGGATTTCTCACTGAGACTGTCAGCCAGCAGCGTGGCCGGGAGAGGCCTGCAAATGTTCCCTCTCCCCCATCTGGCGCCGTGTACGTGATGTGTAACTTGTACACACACACACACACACACACACACACACACACACACACAGACACACATACACACGCGCGCACGCACGCACGCACGCAGAGGACGGGCCCAGTCCCCATCACTCACCCCCGTCAGGCCTGCAGCGCTGCCTATAAATCACTCGCCGAGCGCGGGGCTGGGAATATGCTGAATCATCTAATTGGCCCGGAGAGACAGTGATGGAGCGACTCCCTCCCCCCCAGCCTCGAGCCTGGGGACCTGAACTGTCTTCCGTCTGCGCGTTAATCAGGAGCTTCCAGCTCTAGCCAAGCAGGACGGAAGGCCCGCCGGCAGCCCCTCCTCCCCCCGCCGGCCTCCCGAGCCAGCGCCGGCACCTGACAGTGATGGGGACCCCTCCGTACGCCCGAGACGCCGCCACAGGCCACTTGGAGTCCCCCACGACGGCCCCGCTTCTTATGAGCTGCCACGGAGTGGGATGACAGGTCCCCGCGCTGCTGTGTGTTTGTCCCCATTCCGCCCACAGAGCCTTTGTCCCGCCCCAAAGCCACATGGCTGAGGTCAGCCAGGAGCCGAAGAGCTATTTAAAAATATATATTTTTATAGATTTCAGAGAGAGAGAGGGAGAGCAAGAGAGAGAAATATCCATGATGATGAGAATCAGGGATCGGCTGCCTCCTGCACGCCCCACACTGGGGATGGAGCCCGCAACCCAGGCCTGTGCTCTGACCGGGAATCGAACCTGGGACCCTTCAGTCCGCAGGCCGACGCTCTATCCACTGAGCCACACCGGCCAGGGCCTGAAGAGCTCTTAGAGGCCTCTGCTCTGAACCCAGCGGCCTCTCTCGGGGCCCTCATCTTGGTTCTCTGGGGCAGGGGGTGTCCCCAGGAGCAAGCCAGGCATTCTGTGGGAGAAAGAGGCCTTTCTGGGCCTCGGACACTGGCCCCGCTGACATGGGCGCCCCCCTTCCTTCACCCCATCTGCTGCGAGAGGCCAAGTCCCGGGGCTTCCAGGAAGGCCTGCTTCCCGCAGGGCCTCGCCATCCTCACCTCCTAATAACGCACCCGAGAACCTGCCCCACGGCAAGGACGGGGTTCTGGGGAGAGGCACCCCTCCCCAGGGCACCACTCTCAGCAGGACTGGGCTGGGCCTGTAGGTGGAGGGGAAACTTCTGGAGCCGGAGAAACCCGTCACAGGAGGAAAGGAAGCGCCAGCCCCGTGCCCGGCCCGCGGTCACGTCTAGCAATGGTGTAGGATGGAAGAGAGGAGAAGATGGGGGGTCAGAGGGAGGCAGGGGGGAAGGGGCTCCTCCCCAGCCCACCAGGAGCACCTCGGAGAAGCCTCCATTCAGGAAAAGGCTTTGCTGATTAGCAGCTTCAGTTTTGTTTTGCTTTTTTAATATTTTTACTGATGTCAGAGAGGCAGGGAGAGGGAGAGAGAGAGAAACATCATGATGAGAGAGAATCAGGGATCAGCTGCCGCCTGCACGCCCCACATTGGGGATCCAGCCCACAACCTGGGCTTGTGCCCTGATCAGAATCGAACCATGACCTCCTGGCTCATAGGTCGACGCTCAACCACTGAGCCACACCGGCCGGACCGGCTTCCTGGCCTTGGCCATTCACCTCCCACCCCTGGCAGGAGAGTGGGAGGGGGATGGTGACCCCACCTCCGGTGCCCAGGAGCCAGAAAACAACCTGGAAGCGCAGGCGGCCGAGCAGCAGCGTCGGGATTCATGCTGAGCTCAGGCACCGCTTCCGCTTCGCCCCAGGCCAGCAGCTCCTCATTAGCCTCAGGAAGGGCTTCGTGGAACCCCGAGTCAGCAGCTCTGCCTTTAAAGCCACCCCGAACCTGGGACCAAGGCTCCCTGTTTGGCTTCTGGAGCACGCGGTTGCCGGGACCCTGGGCTCGGTGGCCGATGAGGCGGGTGTCCGCTCACGTCCTGTGACCTGTGGGCCTGTGTCTGCCGCAGCCTGCGCCCCAGACACGGAATTAACCACAAACGCGTCAGAGACCTCACTGCCAGCCATTTCCAGGCGCTGTCTGTGGTCTGCACTCCTCCCGACTTCTGCCCTTAGAACTCCCCGGGAGGAGGGAGTTTGGGGAGCTGGCATTCACCGATCCGGGGCGTCACCTCCCCTAACGTGTGAATGCGCTGGAACAACATTGTGTTCATCGTCACCGTTGTGTGTGTGTGTGTGTGTGTGTGTGTGTGTGTGTGTGAGTGCGTGTGTGTGTCTCTGTGTGTGTATGTGTGTGTCTCTGTGTGTGTGTGTGTAAACCCTCAGTCTTGGAAAACAGTTTATTAAGCATCTCATTATGATGCCCCTTGCCCTCACCTCACATCAGATTATTAACGCGAGCTCTGCGGACGGAGCACAGCTCTGGGCGGCTGGCTGTCTTCTCAGGGGGACTGGGGAGCCCTCACCTGCTAATCACGCACCCGCTAACCTGCCCCACGGCAAGGACGGGGTTCTGGGGAGAGGCACCCCTCCCCGGGGCACCACTCTCAGCGGGACTTTTTTAGGACGCGCTGGGTGAGATCTTCATTTCAAACTAAATTGCCTGCGACAGAGTCAGTGAACTAGCCTGGTGGGTGTGGCTCGGTGGTTGAGCGTTGACCTCTGAACCAGGAGGTCAGGGTTCGATTCCTAGTCAGGGCATAGGCCTAGGCTGTGGGCTTAATCCCAGGGTTGGGGGGTGTGCAGGAGGCAGCCGATCCATGATTCTCTCTCCTCATGGATGTTTCTCTCTCTCTTCCTCTATCTTCTTCATAGAAATCAATTTTTAAAAATACTTAAAATAGCTGAAACCGGATTGGCTCAGTGGATAGAGCATCAGCCTGTGGACTGAAGGGTCCCGGGTTCGATTCCAGTCAAGGGCGTGTACCTTGGTTGTGGGCACATCCCCAGTGGGGGGGGGGGCGTGCAGGAGGCAGCTGATGGATGTTTCTCTCTCATAGATGTTTCTGGCTCTCTCTCCCTCTCCCTTCCTCTCTGTGAAAAATCAATAAAATATATTTTAAAAAATATTTAAAATAAATAGTAAGTATAGCAGGGCCCTAGAATTCTTCCCTACGCCTCCCATCAAGATTTGGGGTCTGAGGGGCTCGGGCCTGGCTCTCTTGGGACAGTCGCGGTGGGGGAAGCCGGTCACTATGTAGGAAGTCCCCCCGCAGCACCAGATGTGTGAGCGAAGTCAGCTAGGACCCTCCAGGCCCAGCCCGCCCGCCACAGGGTGGCCTCGGGAGATGCCCCAGGAGCAACAGAAGCACTCAGCTGAGCCCGACCTGAACCCATGACCCAGAGACCGGCAAGCCAATAAAAACGGGGTTGTTTTATTTTTATTTTTGTATTTTTTAAATATATTTTATTGATTTTTTCACAGAGAGGAAAGGAGAGGGATAGAAAGTTAGAAACATCGATGAGAGAAACATCAGCTGCCTCCTGCACGCCCCCTACTGGAGATGCGCCCACAACCAGGATACATGTCCTGGACCAGAATCGAACCTGGGACCCTTCAGTCTGAAGGCTGACACTCTATCCATGGAGCCACACCGGATTTGGCTTATTTTTTAAAAAATATATTTTTATTGATTTCAGAGAGGAAAGGAGAGGGAGAGAGAGACATCCATGATGAGAGAGAATCATGAACCCGCTGCCTCCTGGGGATGGAGCCTGCAACCCAGGCCTGTGCCCTTGACGGGGAATCGAACCCGGGACCCTTCTGTTTACAGGCCAACGCTCTATCCATTGAGCCACACCGGCCGGGCCTTGGATTTCCACTGAATTTTGAATATTCATGAGTCTCCATTTTGGTGCAGAAAACATGCTACTTGGCTTGCTCCAGGCTGGCCCCCACTCACGTGCTGGCATTCCCCAAAAAGGCCACAGACCATCTGATTCGAGCCCAGCCGTCTGTCCTCCCGCTGCGACCCCCCCTCCGGGCTGGCAGGCGCCCCACTGCGCCGAGCTGACGTCAGCGGGTGAGGCCCGGCCACGTGCGGTTCGGGCCGACCTAGTAAACACCCGTCTGGCCAAACCTGAAACTCAAGGCTGGGGCGGGGGGGGGGGGGGGGGGTGGGGGAGGAGGGGGGAGCTGGGTCCCGCTCCAGTTTGCCTCGTCCCACAACAGTCGGCGCCGCCGAGCTTTTAAAGGACTAGATCTCTTTTTCTGAGGCAACTTCGGAATTGGCTGAAGCAGCGGAATAATTTACTGCGATGCGTTTCCTCCCTCCCCGGCCCCACCCCCACCCCCACACCGCAGAGGCTACAAAGGACCCTGTTGCTTAGCAACAGGAGTGAAGCTAATCAACACAGCCCTGAATATTAATATTTTTCCCAAACACGACTTCTCCTGAAATGGTGCAGGATACGAGGCCTTCCTTGCAACGTAAACAGTCATTTTTTTTAACGTCTGTAATTAATTTCGCGATGTGTGCTCATTTCCTCCCCGGGCCGGCCTTGCTCGACACAGTCAGGCGACAGCAAATCCCGGGGCATCTCTGGTTCCGCCAGCTCCGGGGTGGATGGGGTGGATTTTCAGCTCCGTCTCCGGCCCGAGGATCGGATGGGAAGCGGTGAGGGGCTTTGGGGTAGAGCAGTGGTTCTCAACCTGTGGGTCGCGACCCCTCTGGGGGTCGAACGACCCTTTCACAGGGGTCGCCTAAGACCCTCGGAAAATGCAGATATTGACATCACGATGCATCACAGGAGCAACATGTCATGGTTGGGGGTCACCACCCCATGAGGAGCTGTCTGCCAGGGTGGCGGCCTGAGGAAGGTGGAGAACCGCTAGGGTAGAGCCTTCCTGAATCCAGACCGGGACCTTTCCCTAAACCAGGTGGCTTTGGTCTTTCCCATGACCTGCCGGAACGAGGGGCGAAGGTTAGGAATCGGAGCCCTCTGGACCTCGGTTTCCTCATTTGTCAGAGAGGAGTGGTGAGAGCATTGGTTTGGGTCAGCCCTCACGTCCTTCCAGGCCAGCGATGCCCAGGGTGTGGCTTACAGAGTCTGTGGGCCACATTCTTAAAAGTGAGTGTGGCCCTGGCCGGTGTTGCTCAGTGGCTAGAGCGTCAGCCTGCGGACTGAAGGGTCCCAGGTTTGATTCCGGTCGAGGGCACATGCCCGGGTTGTGGGCTCAGGCTCAGCTTGGTCAGTCATGCACGAGGCAGCCAATCAATGGTTCCCTCTCATCATTAATGTTTCTCTCTTCCTCTCTGAAATCAATAAAAAAAATATATTTTTTAAACAGTGGGTGTAGAGGGAAAGGGAAGGAAGGGAGGGAACTTAAGATGTGGCTGATGAGGTGCACTTAAAAACAAAGAAGGTTCTAAAGAAACAAGAGCTAGTCCAGCCCGTGTGGTTCAGTGACTGAGCATCAACCTATGAACCAGGAGGTCATGGTTTGATTCAGGGCACAGGCCCGGGTTTCGGGCTCCACCCCCAGTGTGGGACGTGCAGGAGGCAGCCGATCCATGATTCTCTCTCCTCATTGATGTGTCTATCTCTCTCTTACTCTCTAAAATCAATAAAATAAATTATATATATATATATATATTTTTTTTTTAAAGAAACAAGAGCTAGACATTAGGGGAGAAAGAGCAGAAAAGACGCCTTGAGGGTGATGGGAAGCAAAGGGGTTCCCTGCCAGCTGTCAGGAAGGGGGTGCAGACTTGGCAGCATCTGGGAGCCACCACACCCAGGGAAGGCCCTCGGCAGCCTGAGGAGCCAGCCCCCCCCCCCCGGGCCGGGGAGCCCCTGTGTGCTCAGGGGCCATGTTCCCATTTATAATAAATCCCCACGATGCCTGGCACGGTGTAGACACCCAATCCATATTTGCTGATTGATTTATTGATCAGCTGATGGAAAGTTGGTCATGCGTGCACATAATCCATTTGCAGGTTGTTCGCTGCCCGGGAGGCCGGGAGAGCGAACATTGCTTTTGGATGGTGTGGACAGCGGTCCTCAGGGAATGTGTCTCCATCCGCTGTGAGTTGCCTCGCACAGAATGTGTTATTAACGATAAAACACATAAATCTCAAATTATTTGCTGAAATAAATTAGAATACATTCAAGGTTGTCCCTGTAACAACCTCGCTCGCACTCACTCCCTTCCAATGTGCTGTCTTGATGGAGAGAGAACTTTGTAGAATCCTGGTCCTCAAACTAGGGGTTCCTGGTTCATTTGCTGGAAGGGGCTGTGCATGTCTACGTCACCTGTCTGTGTCTGGCACAGGGAACAGGGATGAGGTTCTTTTTTAAAATATATTTTTATTGATTTTTTTTATTTTATTGATTTTTTACAGAGAGGAAGGAAGGGAGAGGGATAGAGAGTTAGAAACATCAATGAGAGAGACATCGATGAGCCACCTCCTGCATGCCCCCCACTGGGGATGTGCCCAAAACCAAGGTACATGCCCTTGACTGGAATCGAACCTGGGACCTTTCAGTCTGCAGCCGATGTTCTATCCACTGAGCCAAACCAGTCAGGGCTATTTTTATTGATTTCAGAAAGGAAAGAAGAGGCAGAGAGAGAAATATCAACGATGAGAGAGGATCATGGATCGGCTGCCTCCTGCACGCCCCCCACTGGGGATCAAGCCCGCAACCCGGGCCTGAGCCCTGACCCGGAATCGAACCGTGACCTCCTGGTTCACAGGTCAAAGCTCAACCACTGAGCCACCCTGGCCGGGCCGGGAGGATGCTCTTGAATTGCGGTTGGAATGAATGGAGCGCATCACAGGTTTCAGGTTCTTCTTAGCTCCCCCCCTCCCCCGCGCCTGCACCCCACTGAAGGCGGCTGCGTTTCCTCTGGTTCCAGAGCCCAGCATTGCGCCCATTAGTGGGAGGCTAAGAGGAAACGGAGGAGGAAATAAACGCAGACCTAACTCCTGGGGGAGCGCTAATACTATTTCAACTTGCAAATTGCTTAAGGAGCAGCGAGCTGCCAGTGAAGGCAAGAGCGAGGCCGGATTGGCGGGGATCCCGAGCTCGGAGCCCCCCTGTGGCTGGTGCAGATGCCCGCGGTAGTGGCACGCCGGGGTCGGCAGCTCTGTGCCTGGGGACTTGCTCTCTGGGCTGGAGTCTGCCCTGCCCTGCGGGATGCGCAACAGTGACAGACAGTGACAGACGGTGCCACCCTCACGTCTGGGGCAGCGGGAGGATGAACGCCAGCATCCTCCCCGGCGGGTGACATGAACGGGCCACAGCCTGCGCGGTCTCCTGCAGGCTCCCAGTGCCACTGAGCTGACGTGGCCCAGAGAGGTGACGTGTCGTAACAGGCCCTCCCTGGCCCACTTCCCCCAGCCCTTCCGGCATCCCTCTCACCCCCAAAGAAACTGGCTTTGTTGTTTATATATGTTTATTGATGTCAGAGAGGAAGGGAGAGAGAAACACCCACGATGAGAGAGAAGCATGGACGGGCTGCCTCCTGCATGCCCCCTACTGGGGATGGAGCCCGCCACCCGGGCCTGTGCCCTGACCGGGAATCGAAGGTTCATAGGTGGGTGCTCAACCACTGAGCCACACCGGCCAGGCGTGGCCTCGGTCTCCACCCCACTGGTTGCCGGGACGATGCGGGCGGGAGTATTTTGCAAACTGAAAAGGGCTGTGGGGCCCAGGTTCCTCCCAGGGGATTGGGGGGGATGGGGGGTGTCCCAGCCCAGCTGTGAAGCGCTGGTGTGGGCTCAGCCCGAGTTCCGAGTCCGAAACGGGACGAGCCGCCTGGGCTGCGCGTTGGGGCTTTTGTTCACCTCATTTCACCCCACTGCTCCGCGCGCCCCACCTCGCCCCGGTCTTTTAATTACTGAGCGCGTCGCAAACGATCAGTACTCGGGGCCTGTTAGCATGATGAATGAGCAATTAAAGCTACAGAAGCAATTACACCGGCTCCAAATGTTCCCGTTCAGCCGGTCATGCTTCCTTGGCTGGTCAGCTCTACAGCCCGTGGCCCGGGCCCTTCAGCCGGACAGAGGGCCCTCTCAGCTCCCCTTTCAGGGGACCCCTGGCCCCCACCTCCCAGGGGTCCTGAGTGAAGGGGCAGAGAAAGCCTGGCCACAGCTGCTCGGCCCCGTAGTCGCACAGGCTGCCCGACCTTTGGGGAAAACCAAGCGGTTTCCGTCCATCCTGGCCCGTTGGCTGAGCTGTCTGTCCGGCAGGAACATTCTACGAGGAAGCGAGGAGGCCAGACTGGGAGGCCATGCTCTCTCATCAGTGATGCTTCCATCTCTCTCTCCCTCTCTGTGCCTCTCTCTCTCAAATCAATAAAAACATTAAAAAAAAAAAGTGGCCCAGCTGCGTGGCTCAGTGGTTGAGCACTGACCTCTGAACCAGGAGGTCAGGGTTCGATTCCTGGTCAAGGGCACAGGCCCGGGTTGCAGGCTGGATCCCCAGTGTGGGGTGTGCAGGAGGCAGCTGGTCTATGACTCCCTCTCATCATGATGTTTCTCTCTCTCTCCCTCTCCCTCTCCTTCCTCTCTGACATCAGTTTTTTAAGAAAAAGAAAGAAGAGAGAGAGAGAGAGAACCTGGCTGGTGTGGCTCAGTGGCTGAGCATCGACCTAGGAACGAGGAGGTCAGGGTTCGATTCTAATCAGGCCTGGGTTTCGGGCTCCATCCCCAGTGTAGATTGTGTAGGAGGCAGCTGATCCATGCTTCTCTCTCATCATGATGTTTCTCTCTCCTTCTGAAATCAATAGAAACATATTTAAAATAATAAAGTGGGAGTGCAAATACCCAGAGGCGAACCTGGAGACAAATCAAGTGCAAGCGGCTCATTGGGAGGGAAGGGAACCGGGAAGGGCTGTGTCCTTACTATAACGTGAGCAACTGGGAAACCGGGGACCCCCGGGGGCCGTCTCACGTTCCCCAGCCCAGGGGTAAGGTGGCACCTGAGCGGTTTGTTAGTGAGACGGAGGCGAGGCTGGGGGGAGGAGTGGGTGCCTCTTAACTCACCTGCTGGGGGAAGGGGGGGGGGGGAAGCGGTGCTCCCTGAACCAGACAAAGCGCAGGCGGAGAGTTGCAGGTGTCCCCAATAAACAGCTCGCGCTCCTTGCGGGCCAATGGGCGGCCACGCGTGGCTCGTTACGTCTGAACGGATTCAAGGGAAGGGAAAGGCAAAATGCCGCGTCTCTCCCCTGGCCAGATTTCAAGCGCGTCTCTGGGGCACCCGACCCAAGAACTGTGCCCGCCCGAGCTTTGTGGGTAGGTTGATAGATCTGCAGACTCTTTGTACGTGTAAGAAAACACACCAAGCCGAGACCGGTGTGGCTCAGTGGCTAGAGCGTCGGCCTGCGGACTGAAAGGTCCCAGGTTCGATTCCGGTCAAGGGCACGTACCTTGGTTGTGGGCACATCCCCAGTAGGAGGTGTGCAGGAGGCAGCTGATGGATGTCTGTCTCTCATCGATGTTTCTAACTCTCTATCCCTCTCCCTTCCTCTCTGTAAAAAACCAATTATATATATTTAAAAAAACACACCAAGTTATTAGTTGTAAAAACTCAGTAAGTGCATGCTGGGCGTATTTGCATTCGTTTTTGAACCATCTGAGAGAGAGAAAGAGGGGGGGAGGGGGTTTGTTGTTCCAACGTATCTGAATTATGCTGAGCGTCTGTTTTCGCATCTGTAAAATGGGGCTCAGACCAGCACCCACCTATAGGGCCATGATTTCAGCTCCAATAGGTCCCTGCATGTGAAGGGCTCAGCGCGGCCCCGGCAGGTGTGAGCGGTTAAGAACCGTGGCTCCAGAAGTCGGTTGACTGTGAACTTGGCTTCCGCTCCAGGCCCCTCACTCGCTTCGGTCCCCCCCCCCCAGGGCCAGGGGCGGAGCTTGCTCCTTGCACACAGCCCGCTGCGGTTTCCGGTTTCCGGTTGGACTTCCCTCCAGCGCCCCGCCCATCGGGCTGGGCAGTCTGAGAGCCGCCGAGGCCATGTTTGCGGCCTGGCGGAGGGGAAGGGGAAGTGAGACAGCGTCGGTTTCTGTTGAAGGGCCTATGTGTGCATGATTTGTCGCTTTGTCCACAGGAAGCTGGTGCTTGCCACCACACGCGATGCCTTTGGGGACATTCCTCCTGCCCTCGGGGCCCACTTGCCCAGAACTGTAACTTGACGGTTCACATCAGCGGCCATTTCAAAAGATAATGGGGATCTATGGCAACCTAGAAGTCACCCCAGAACTCAGTGACGTAAAGCACCAGCAATCGCCAATCTGCGTGGCTCAATGGTTGAAGGTCAACCTACGAAACCGGTCAGGGCACAGGCCCAGGTTGCGGGCTCGATCCCCAGTAGGGGGCGCGCAGGAGGCAGCCGATCCATGATGCTCATCGTTGATGTTTCTTTCTCTCTTCCTCTCTGAAATCAATGAAAATATATTTAAAAGAAGATCATGACGGATGAGAGATGTGGTTGACCATTTTTGGAAAATACAGTTGCTCCCGTGCCCCGTGGCTCCCAGCCCCCAAAGTCTGTAGGTAGCGGAGAGAAACGGAGCTTGAAACGTACGGAGCCAGGAGCCAGTCTGGGGGAAATCTTCCCCTCACCAGATGTGGGAAATTGTAAATGACGAATCCCATGCTCATCGATGCCTAGTCACGATGGAAATTAGCTTCTGTCAAGAATATACTCGAGAATGCAGTGTATGCAATTAATAACGCACCAGCTAGTTTTATTTCTTTTCTGATGGCAATTGCACACGATAAGATTTATCAGAATTCGGTGTCTGTGGGGCATGAGACTGTAGCAATCCGACGAACGCAAGCACGCGTGTGCGGAGAACAGGCAGACTTCGGGGCTCAGACTGCATCTTGTCTTGAGGTCTGGTGGATCCAGAACAAATGGCAAACAAAATTGCTCCCGATGCACCCAAACCGCTTGAAGAAATGAGTGATCCGGCACAAAGCCCACGTGCTCATCAGCACACCAACGTGGACAGCTTAACAGTAGTTTAATTTAAAAAAATATATATGTTTTATTGATTTTTTACAGAGAGGAAGGGAAAGGGAGAGCTGCCTCCTGCACGCCCCCTACGGGGGATGTGCCCACAACCAAGGTCCATGCCCTTGACCGGGAATCGAACCTGGGACCCTTCAGTCCGCAGGCCGACGCTCTATCCACTGACCCACACCAATCTTGGTTCTGTGTTTTCTCCTGATTTCCCTTCTGTGGGTGTCTCTTCTGAAAAGACCAGCAGTCAGATTGGGTTTGGGCCCTTCCATATGACCCCATGTTAACTCAGTCCCCTCTTAGGCGTCTGATTTTCGCACACGGCCACCTTCTGAAAGGAGGAGGGTTCGGGCTTCAATGCATGAATGCGGGAGGGACCCAGCCAGCCCACAGTAGGTCCCCAGAAGGCAGACAATAGCCCAGCTGCCCTGTCTAAGCTGCTCCATTAGTGCGTCCCAGCCTCGCTCGGCTCTGAGTCACCAGCTGGTGCCATCAAAGGCTCCGCTTCCTCCACATGAGCCAGGCATGCTAAGCGGTCCTGGCAAGGGGGCCAGATTGTGGCAGGAGAACCGCAGCCTCCAGCCGGAGAGGGAAAAGCCCTCGGTAGCTGCTCGCTGACAGCAGGAGCCTTTTTAGCTCTATTTTAAGATGCTTTAAAGCGCTGCGCAGGCGGCCCTCTCTCCAGAAACCACATCCTGTCTTGCATGGGGAGGCACTTCTTGGCGCGAGGCAGGCGCAGGGTACCACCTCTGGTGCCAACTTAGTGGCAGCCACCCAGCCTCGGAACTGCACATCATCTGCGTGATACCAGCTCGGAGTCAAGTATTGCCAGCACACTCACTCCACTGTCTGGTGAATGTTTAATGCCCACCGACGTGGCCTCTGCCCACACTGAGCTGCCTGCCTGGCGAGCCGAACTTAACTCCATCAGGACTGGTTCGCTTGCTACCTTACAGGCTCCCGTCTGATCTGGATCATTAGTGGTCGCCATCCGTGGCCGTGAGTGGAGGAGAGGGAGAGAGAGGCAGCTTCTGGCCCGGGGAAAGCTTGGGCACCGGGACTCCGATGCCATTTGCCCAACCTGCCACGTGGCTGACCCTCATAAGGCTCTCAAGCAGCGACCAGTATCCGCATTTGCCACATGAAGCCAGTGGGCGTCAGGGGATGGCAAATGACTTATCCAAGGCCACACGCCAGCCTTTAGGATGATGAGGCCCTTGGCATGCTTTTTCCCATGAGGCCTGCAGCCTCTCGCCAAGCCCTGCCCACACAAGCCCAGCTGGGAAGGAGCGGAGAAGCTGTTGTGTCCAGTTGCTCCCCCCCGTCCCTCCTGCCCCCCCCTCCATAGAGAGGAGAGCATGAATACAGTCCCCCATGCCACAGATCATGCCGTCGAGTTTCCCACATTTGGGGAAATCGCTGGGGTCAGCATTATGGCACATACTACAATGGCCGTGCCAAAATCATTCCCGACCCTCTTTTCCAGTAGCTTCTACCACAGAAGCTGAAAAACTGAAGTGATCCTCTTCCCAGATGCCCTTGCAGCTGGTGGAGGACACGTGTCCAAGTTCTGGCCAATGAGGTATCAATAAAACCCACAAGTTGAGGCTTTCAGGGAAAACAGAATACTGCCCCTTTAAAACACCCTCTGTCTTTTGCATTTCGCTTTCTTTCTGCTGGAAAGACAGTTGCAATCCTCATAAATGCAGCAGCCAGTCGCCGTAGTAAGCCCCACGGTAAGGATGGAAGATCAAGGAAGTAGGAGATCGGATCTTGACAACATAGTTGAGCCCTTCTGCCAACCTGGGTTTTCTGCTGCACGAGACAAAATCTATGCTGTGTCTGCCACTGTAATCTGGGTTTTCTGCAAGCTGCAGCCAGTTCTGTCCTGACTGATGCAAGCATTCAGATGTTCTCCCTGGACCCGTGCTTTCCCTGCAAGGACAGTTCGGCTGGGTAGAGATTCTTGGTTGACAGTTTTCTCTCAGCACTGTGAATATACCTCCTCATGGTTTCTGATGAGAAATCAGCTGTTAATGTCTGTCTTGGTTCAGACTATTATAATAGAACTAGAGGCCCAGCGCATGAATCCGTGGGCCAATAGCTCACCAGTAGCCTGCTGCCCCGCCCTCCTGTAGCTCCCTCTGCCCTCCCCACCCTCCTATAACTTGCTGCCCTGCCCCCTCCTGTACCTCTCTGCTGCCCGCTTGTAGCTCACTGCCCCACCCTCCTGTTAAGCCATGATCTGGTCATTATGCAGTTGGTCGTTATGCTTCATGGCATAATGACCATTTGTAATAGGATACTGGAGATTAAGCAGCTTAAACAATAGACATTTACTTCTCATGGTTCTAGAGGCTGTAAGTCCAAGATCAGGGCACCAGCATGACTGAGTTCTAGTGAGAACACTCTACCTGGTTCCATGGTAGGGAGAGATGGAGGTAGCGGTAAAGGAGAGAAGAAGACAGAGAGAGAGAGAGAGGGAAGGACTGAGGGAGAGGGAAGGCATGCATAACTCTTCTGAGGGCAACAATCATATCATGAGTTCTTCATCCTCATGACTAATTCTCTCCCGAAGACCCAACTCCAAATGCCATCACATAGGGACTAAGCTTGAGCATATGAATGTAGGGGAGGGAGACAGGCATGTAGTCCCTAACACTTAGAACCCTAGAGACTAAAGAAACCCTGAGTGAGTCTCAGGCATCAAAGCAATGGGGTCCCCCATCCTGGGCCCATTCCCACCATGCACTTCGCAGAGAACTTGGAGCGCGAGCAGAGTCCCTGCATTTGCCCCACGATTCCCAGTGGCTGCAGTGGTTGAGGGTTGAGTACCCTGTAGCTCTAGTCCTCAGAGGGATCCCTCTCCTCTTGGGGAGGATTCAGCAGCACGCTGCCCCAGGACAGGCTAGTAGGACAGGGACCATGTAGCCTGGAGAAGAGAGGACTCGGGGTGAATAGGGGTATCTTCTTCAAATATCTGCAGGGCCGAGGAGGCTGATGGGAAAAAGCAGGCCTCAGGACTGAAGGGGCTGGAGCTCCAGTGAGTGGCAGCCAGGAGGGCTTGCCAGTGTCCGGGAGGACACAGAGCATGCTGGGGGTGGGCCTGAGGCCCTGGCAGGTCCTGTCTTCTGAGGACTAAAGCCCTGGGCCCGGGCCCGTGCTGGCCGTGGCTGTCCAGGCAGCTGAGTCAGCAGCCATTTCAGAGGTCTGGCCTTTCTGGCGTGGCTCAGAGGTTGAGCATCAACCTATGAACCGGGAGGTCGTGGTTCAATTCTTGGTTGGGGCCTATGTCCAGGTTGTGGGCTTGATCCCCAGTGAGGGGTGTGCAGGAGGCGGCTGAGCCATGCTTCTCTCTCATCATGATGTTTCTCTCTTTCTCCCTCTCCCTTCCTCTCTGAAATCAATATATATATATATATATATATATATATATATATATATATATATATATAAACACACACACACACACACACACACTGAGTGGCCAGATGATGAGGATCTCTGAACGCATAGCAATCTGGCCACTTAGTGTCTATTCTGGCCCTGACGCGACTCAGATCTGAGGACTGATGTGTGTCACCGTGTGGCTGGCTACCGTGTGGTCAGGAGGACAGGTGCCCTGGTATTGTCGCTGGAGGGGCCACAGGGGGTAGCCCATGCCCACCCTTATCCCCCCGGCATTGCTCATCAGTGTGCCAGCAGCCAGAGAGCACGCGTCCCCTCGCTGAGAGGCTGGAAGTGCTGGAATGCGGTCCCCAGGAGCTGTCCGCAGCCCAGCACAAGCTGCAGTCGGTGGAGAATCACCCAGCTGCCTCGTCCCTCAGGCGGCAGTTCTGAGAGGTGGCCGCTCTCCCATGTCCCAGACACGCTCCCCACCCCCCGGACTTAAGGGCCTGCTCTTTCGTCGCTCCCTCTGGTCCCCGTCTTGCTTCCCTAGTGCCCGAGTGACATTTCCTGGGATTGCCCCCAGATACACTGTCTGTCCTCACGCCTTTGTCCTGGATCTGCTTCTGGGGGAGCCCCCTCGGACCCTGGGTGAATGGGGCTGAAACTCTCCAGACAGGCTCAGACCGGATGGTGACGGGGCCAGCCTGGAAAGGCCGAGGAAGGAGGCTGGTGTCCTGGCCTCGCTCAACAACTGGAGTCTGGGCCCAGCACCAAGGAAACCCGGGAAGAACCCCCACCCCCACGGACCTGCAGCCCCAGAAAGGTGCTCAGTACGTGGCATTGAACTGGAAAGGGAAATAGACTTGAAGCCGGTCCCACAGCCTGCCACCCCCTCACCACCACCCTTCCCCCCCCCCCACCGCCCGCTCTCCTGGCTGCCCTTCTGCCGCAGACATACGGGGCACCTACTGGGGGAGAGGCGTGAAGCCAGGCGCAGCCCCTCCCCCTGTGTCTTCGCCTATCTTTTGGGGGAGCCCCCCTGCTTGGTCAATCAGTAACTGATCATTATTTGTGTTTAAAAAGACGCTATGGAAGGTAGACATTTCTTCAGAGAAATAGCTTTCTAATGAGGAGTGGACAAGGGCTATTTAAAATAATTTTTTAAATATATTTTTATTGATGTCAGAGAGGCAGGGAGAGAGAGAAACATCCATGAGGAGAGAGTCATGGACCGGCTGCCTCCTGCACGCCCCACACTGGGGATGGAGCCCACAACCCAGGCCTGTGCCCTGACCATGAATTGAACCGTGACCTCCTAGTTCATAGGTCATCGCTCAACCCCTGCGCCACGCCCGCCGGGCCAAGGGCAGTTGTTGATAATTTGAAGAAGGGCCAAGAAGCCCTAAAATCATGTCTCTTAACTGGAGTAACCGCTCTCCCTGAAGTTCATGCAGACCCACCCCCAAGACCAACTCACACATGCAATTGGACCCGGGTTTCCATGCTCATGACTATAACATGTGCCCAGACCTTCTTACAAGAAATCATATATGCAAAGACACACCTGAGCCGCACGGTTCCCAGGAGCCCGCTGCGCGCACACAGAGGCGGGCAGTCTCTCCTCCCGCCCCTGCCCGCCAGGCCTGTCTCCAATGAAAATGCAGCCACTCTGTGATTGACAGGCCCGTCAGGCCCTTCATTCAGTGGGAATCCAAGATGCCATTACCATGGCGACCGCAGTCCCTAAGAGCGCCGGGACCTTCCAGCTGGGAGTTGGCTGTTACACCTGGGAGCCGCCCCTTCCCCGGGGCGTGGCTTTTCCTTCGCCCCTGGACCTCGCTTCTCTGTGGGGTTGACTTCCCACCTCCCTCCGGCTCTCCTCTGCTGCTGCTGAGGGAGGTGTTAGGAGAGTTGGGCGGTCATCAAACTTGTGGGCTCCTGGAACCTTCCAGCTACTTCCCACAGATCACCCCCAGACTGGGCTAGGATCACACAATCTTGTTTTTTAATAACAAATATTATATATATATATATATATATGTATATATATATATATATT